>SSNS01000869.1:0-127743 GCA_006937985.1 Aphyosemion australe
CGCTACGGGATGGTTCTGATCTAGTTAGCCCCGCGCTAGCTAAGTAGCTACGGCTATCTACAGGTTTTTCAACAGCGCGGAGCCGGGCCTCCAATTCTGACACCCTCGCCTCCAAAGCTACAAAAATGCTACATTTATTACACGTACCATTATCACTAAAGGAGGCAGAGGAGTAACTAAACATCTGACACACAGAGCAAGAGATAGGAGACGGAGAGGGAGAGACAGAAGTAGCCATAGCCGCGCCGAGGCTAAGCTAACTAGGCAAACAACCTTTCACACCAAATAAAACTGCGTGCGAACTCAAAGGGTTCCCTAAACGCTAGGTGCAACAGAAAATGTGTGTTTTCGCGTGCTTATGTACTACAAGAACTCAAAAATGTCTCAGTACAGAGAAATCAAACCAATTTTAGCAAGCCACAAACACCGAACAGCTACACTGAGTGCAAGCACTGAAACAGGAAGTGACGTAATGCCTTACCGCAGGTTCAGCCAATCAGCACTAACTGATATATATAACTAACAACTACAGGAGCAGATTTAGACCTGCGACTACATTACAACAATGCACCGCTGTAAGCCGCCGCTGCAATGCGCGGACAGTAGGCAGCGGCCCCAAAAGACACCTACTTCATCTGTCATGTACTTTGCCATTTTTACAACCTATTATGCTGTTTCTTCAAAAACTGTATCGGGTAAGCCTAGTAGCCACGCATTTGTGTTTACAGAAGTAGGCTTCTTTTTAAATTTGAATGATTGAAATGCTAGCTAGCTGTTACCATTCACTTACATTGTTTATGCTAAGCTAAAGCAAACAGAATACTGACAGATTATCTCTGACTGGACAATAATATTGACTGGACTGGTTACAAAATTCTTTGTCCCACTTCTCTAACTCTGGGAAATATGGCAACAGACTAAACTTCATTTCAATTTAGTGATGAACAGCTCCCGTAGAAACTAATAAAGGCTGGGGAGACATTTCAGCTGTTATATCAAGGTGTTAAAAAGATGAACATGTGCGAGGAGAGATAAGTTTTACTTTCGGTTTCGCCATCGAACACTAGGGGGTGCTCAAAACAAGCCAAAACTGACTAGTGTCCCTTTAAGTAGGCAAACAGTGACACCTACTGGCCTAACAAAATTAAATATGGAGGAAGCATTAAATCGTTCCCTATGCAATCTTCAGTTCACATCAACTTATACTTCATGGTTTTTTATTATTATTTTGCTAAATTTCAGGGAAAAACATTCAAATTGTTTCAAAACTCAGATGTTTACTGTCATGGATCCTAAAGAAAAATCAGCATGAGTCAGAAGAAAAATAACAACTTAAGTCACCTTTTTTAGTTTCATTGTTTATTTTTATGTTTTTTTTTTATGCTAAAGAAACATCAAAGCAAAGTGCATCAGTGTCAGCTGAATCGTGCCATTGGTTTTCTTGTAAAGGTCACAAGGTGAACAGGAGTGACTCCAATCCTCGAGGTTTTCTGGGAGGTGTAGTGACGACGGTACAGAGAACTGATTATTTCTGATTAAATTAGATTTTAGATCATTGGTTAAATCACTTATAGTCCACAGGTTTCCCAGTCACCATTTTAGAATTAAAGCTAAGAAGAAAAAAAAGACATGATTTCATCCCTTCACAACATGGGTCAGAACCATCATGAAGCTGACTGTAGGTCAGTCCAAATCACCATGGAAACCACCTGAGAAGAAAATCAGACAAAACTATGATTTTTTTTTAAAAGCTGCTGGTCTTGCTGTCTCATATCTTTTATTTTCTTAATTTTTTTTTACACCTTTTTCTTCTAAGCTTTCTAATAATTTTAAATATTTTAATCACTGATCATTTTAAAGCACACGGGTTGGTTAGGGTTGGTTATCATCACCAGCTGACCAACAAGCGTACCTATCCAAACCAGCTCAGGCTCAGGAGGGCTGAGGCTTTGTGTCCACCCATGGTCCCCTTAGATCTGCGTCTTCTTCCTCGTCCACCGGAACAATTCTACAAAATAAAAGCATCCACATTTTAAAATGAATGCTGAGACTAATTTAAGGGCTGAAATTATTCACATCCTTTATTGTCCCTCAGTAGAGAAAGTTACTAGCCTAGTGAACTAGACCAAATTCTTGCTTTGCAGAGTTTGGTCTAGGCACGCTTCATTGGAACCCTCGCAGCCTGTGGCTGTCCAATCACAGCTCACTATAGTTTTGGTTGGGCCAATCACAGCGCTCTATATTTTGGGCCAATCACAGAGCGGGAGTAGCCGATGACGTCAGCGCTGCGGCCGCGAACCCAAGCAACATGGCGGCAACGCCGGAGCCACGTTCTTTTGAAACGGCTTTGTCATCAACATTGGATTATTTAGACTCCAACGTGCGTGAGTCTGTCGGCTATACTTAGCGGCTTCTTATTTTTATCAAACTAAGTAGTGCAATGTCCCAGTACACCTGATATTCACATGTTTTTATGCAAAAATGACAGAAATCATTGATGTTAGACGCCATTAAAGCCTCCCGCTTTTCCGTCGCTGTGATTACGTCACGTTGTTCGTTACTCTGATTGGTCCTAGCGCTATCCAATTGCGTGCTGACATTTTGAAAGACAACCGTAGATCCTGCCTCCTGACTGAGAGCCGCCAATGGTTCGTGGCCAGACTATATATTCTAGGGTGACCAAACGTCCTCTTTTCCCCGGACATGTCCACTTTTCACCGTCTGTCCGGGGCGTCCGGGGGGGTTTCCGATATTGATGAAAATGTCCGGGTTTTCATCCAGGAGCCGGGTTTGAATTACGGGGGAGCTGGAAGCCCTAAACCTACACACCCAGGGAAGCCCGAAAAAAGATGCTGTTTCTACCTATATTACATTATTTATATGAACTCTCAGCGCACCGGGGATTCTTTTATGAGGAGAGGACAGACATGCTGATTGTTGAAGCTGCGTCCTGCACGGCCACAGTAACATTCTCAAAGTGGCGCCACCAAAAAATATAATTAACACGCGATCGTTCATGTCCGTTCATATAATCTTCTGTCTTACTTCTGTCTTTTAATATCTTTTATTCGTGTCTGGAGCGCGTCACCCGTGCGCTGGTGATTTCACCTCACCTGCGCCGCCGCGCAGCGCACACTCCACTATTTTTCAGCCAGTAGATTCATTTGACCTGTTTTGTAACTCGAGTTGAATCAGGAGGAAGCCAGGAAACAGTTTATTCTGGTGGATTGAGAGGAGAAGCAGGAAGATCAGAGCCAGACAGGACAGGAAAATATTCAAATAAAAACAAGAAAACAAAGTTCTTGAAAATGAAAATGTTGGTAGATTTATCCACTACACCTTTTGACCTTCATAAAGCAATAATTCATAAGCATGTAATATTTATATATTTGATACAATTCAGATTACCTTCTAAATTCCGTCCCACATCCAGGGCCGTGTCAAGGCATCTTGGGGGCCAAGGCAAACAGACCCCCCCACCTTCTTGTTATGTTCTTCCTGTGTTTATTTTTCATCTCCATTGGTTTTCTTGTTTTAACACAGTATTATGATGTTTCATTTACCTTTAATCACTGACGGTTTCGGCGACTACTGTCGCCATCTTCAGAGTCACGCCGACTTGACGGCGTCACTTCCGCTGTTTATTTGCAGGCAGTAAGGGGCGTTGCCGCCCCCTACTGCCTACCCGTGCCTTACAGACGATGGATAAAGGAAGCAATCGAGATAAGGAGACGTGGACCCAGGACCATGAATAGGGATGAAGGAGTGTACACGCTGGATCATTCATGGGACGTGGTGATCGACCAGGAAGGCGCAGGCAGTAGGGGGCGGCAACGCCCCTTACTGCCTGCAAATAAACAGCGGAAGTGACGCCGTCAAGTCGGCGTGACTCTGAAGATGGCGACAGTAGTCGCCGAAACCGTCAGTGATTAAAGGTAAATGAAACATCATAATACTGTGTTAAAACAAGAAAACCAATGGAGACACCCCCTCCCCGTCACTGGGCTCCCCCAGAATCCTCTGTGTAATTCAAAGCCTGCCCACGAGTATTAATTATAGTGTTTGCAAAAACACATCGGCTTACATATGAATTGTTCTAGAGCCATTTTGTTGGCAGAATCTAATATTTTAGCTCTAAGCCAGGTGTTCTGACAGAACATCGGGAAAAAAATGGGTCCCAACATGGTTTGTGTGGCATTCGGTGTTGTGTCTGCGGCACGCGGCAGCGATGCGCCTTTTGCGCATTTGGAGAATGAGTACTCGTGCGCAAAACGAGGCCCCTCATGGAGCGCGTGTTCTGCGTGTCGGGAGGGGTGGGTGTTTAGCCTCCTTATTAGAAAAAGCGTGGGTGTTAAAACACCCACATCCCCCACGGGTGTGACGCCCATGGTGTGACGTCACCGGTAGGCACAGATCCCCTGTCCTCTTTTTCGAAAATGGAAATATGGTCACCCTAATATATTCACATATATAGGATGGCTTGCCAGGCTAGAAAGTTACCAGATTCACAAGCAGAATAAAAGTCTGTATGCTAAAATAAAAATATTTATGCAAAAATGATTTATATGTCACATTTTGTGTGTAATAAACTAGAGTTGACTATTTCGAGAACATGGATGGAAAACCAGGTGGATGAGATATGAATGAATGCCCTTTTATCCTTTTCATTATTTTAATAAATTACATAATCATCATTAGACCCCCCCCCCCCCAGCAAAGTGTTAATCCAGACTCAGGCTGACATTCACCAGAGCTGAGCCAGTGAGGTAAAACTCTGACCACAGAAAACACTGATGTAAATAATCGTTTACATGTAGACTAGTTCCATAAAACAGACTGATTACAACTATTATAATACCCATTAGTTACAGTCCTGCAATGGATTATGCAAAATCCTATTGTGCAAAAAAGGGTTAATTTTTATGATTTAACCAAAATGACAATAAACTAGAATTAAAGGTGGCGGGTGTGTTTGCATAACTTCAAAGGATGATAGAACTAACAAAAAAAAAAAAAAAAAAACAAGTAAAGAACGGTTTCTCTGTCTTTAAAGATTGGACCCTAACCCTAACCACCCTAACCCAACCCTTAGTTTAAAGCCCTGATTTGGAAAGCGGTGAGTAATTTGGCTTACCGGGACACAGCTGCTTTCTTGTTTGATGCACAGTTGCAGATTGCAGTGAAGGTAAACGTCACCAGAGATCCCAGTAAACTCAAACATGTTAAAGGAGAAATAGTTGGAAGTTCCTTCTCCGTTTCCTCTCACCTGGACCGTTTCATCACTTGGGACTGAACACCTGAAGGAAAAGACATATTTGTTGCATCATGTCTCAACCGACGCACTTACAATGGTATTCTGAGTAGCAGCTGCCACTGGCCTCACCCATTCTTGATCAGGTCATGTTTCGGAATGCTGCTCGGTGATTCCTGACTGGTTATCCAGCAGAAATCAGTCACTATGGAAAATTTGTCAGCATCAAGTCCATCAGCTTTCAGCTCCACCCAGATCTTCTGATTCAGCAGCACATCTGTTTGTGGAGTCAGAAGCTGGGTGCGTCTCATGTCTATGTAGGCCTTCATGGTCAGACTGTAATCTAAATCTCCAGATGTGATTTTCTGAACCACAGAGCTGCAGAGCAATCACAGAGAAGCATACCTTTGCTTTTATCACAAACAAGGTGACAGGTTTCACATCATTAACATAAAATATTCACAATAACACACACCTGTCTTTGATTTTGAAGGTCACAGCCTTCGTTTCTAGTTGACTGTCGTAGCAGGAGATGTTGATGTAGATCTGGTCTTGGCGAGTGATGACATCAGAGCTCTTCTGGTTCATGATCGCATTCTTGTACGTCGTTTGGCTTCCATTTTTCTGCAGAATCAGAGATTCAGATGTTGTGATTGATGTCGTAACAACTTTTTACCTTTCTTCCTTTACTTTTTTGCCCCATCATGCCCCGCACCGGACTTCTTGACCACATCACCAGCCTGGGCCTATTTCAGGAAGTCAGAATCTCTGCTCACGGCTCAGTCATTGTTTGATTCATGTTTCCTCGGGATTCTGCCGAGCATTTTGCGCATCCAGCTCTTCATTCAAGAAGACATTGAGCATCGAGCTCTTCAGTTACTGAGCCATCCAGCTCTTCAGTCGAACAGACATTCAACTACCAGTAAGTGGCTTCTTTTGTTCTGGAACCACACACACTCTCATTTCCCTTTGAGCTGCACGCCGCAGCTTCCTATATTAACTGCGTGTCTGTTCAAACCCAGTGTCAGTTCACTCCGCGGTTGGGTCATAACAACACACCACATTCCTACTCACGCTGTTGTCTACTCAGTCCAGTTCCAGCCACATCCTGACACAACCCCCCAGTCAGCTTCAACGTAACCTTCCTTCCAACATTATTGAGACATAAAACTCTTTTGTGATTATTTCATTGTAAAATTCTTCCAGATTGCACCTTTAAATGTAATCCGTACTTGTGTAGCACCTTTCTGAGTCAGAGAACTCCGAAGCTCTTCAAAACCCATTCACACACTGATGGTGATGAGCTACAACGTAGCCACAGCGGTCCTGGTGTGTACCGACAGAGATGAGGCTGCCAAACACAGGCGCCACCAGCCCCTCCGACCACCACCAGCATGCAGTGGGTGAAGTGTCTTCCCAAAGGACACAACAGCAGAATTCCATGTAGAGAGCTGGGATCGATCCCATAACCCTCCGATTACTGGACAATCCTCCCACCTCCTGAGCTACTGACTATAGAAGCACAAAGGAATTCTGACTCTAGGGAAGTGCATCATAAGCTCAGCCGACTTCTGCAGGAAAGTTGTTGAATTTGAGATGAAACGCTCACCGTGATCTCCGTCCCACAGATGTTGTTCTCATCAAATCTGAAAGTCACCATGTGGGTCTCCTTGTTCAAAACGCCCACACAGCTCTGGTCTTTCAGGTGTAAGGAGGTGTAGTTGATGCCTTTTTCTTCCAGCAGACAACCAACTAGAGTGATTATGCCGATCTTCTGCTTGCACACTGGTTTATCACCTGCAGATTACATGATTTATAATGAATAAAACCAGTTAGTGTTTCCTTCCAGTACCTCAGCCATGTTATGTACTTAGCTCCATACCCAGACTGTTGGACGCTTTGTATTTGGAGGCAAACACGGCTCTACAGAGGCAGCCCATTTCTCCACTGAACTTCCTCCCACAGAACTCGTGATCGTTGCAGGTGTTGTCCTGACAAAACGCCTTAGATGCTGCAACAGAAGAAAACAGAGATTCGTCATTCTGAAGAGATGGGATGTATGTAACAACGTTGTCCAGCTCTTACAGCACTTAGCCTCAGACTGCCAGCTGTTATCGACGCTGTTGCCATCCAGGCTGCAGGCTCGGACGTAGGCCCACAGGAACTGACACCAGAGATGGTCCACTGAAGGGTAACTGCACAAGGTGTTCTTGCAGGCATTTATGTAGGGCGTTGGGTCAACGTTTTTATTGCAGGAGGAGAAGGGAGCAGCTTTCAGAATATTGCACCTATCACCCATGAAGACAGAAAAGTTACGTAAAAAGATGCAACTTGTAATTTAAACTGGAAACGTTTTAGTCTGCTCACCGTTCCGTCATTAAGTCACAGTTGACCGTGCTGTCATCGGGGTCGTCAAACTGCGTTTCACAGCTAGGAGCGTGACAAACAACATTCAGACTTTACTCTCTCTGGTTTGTTCATTAATCATATCTGCAACTCATTCATGTAGCAAAGCAGAAGCTTTTTGGGATCAGCTACCTAGAGGAGCTGTAGTCAGGGAGCTTCACACTTGAAGTGTCACTGGAGTTACTGCACAGGCCCTTCAGGGATGATCCAGCAGGGGCTGTAAAGCAGGCAGAGTGAGTCAAAGCAGCATTGATGTCAGTAAACAGCAGGATCTGGATTAAATGACTCATGGATAAAGTTTTTTCTACCCTGTACTTGAATCTGAGCCGTGTAGCCATCAAAAAACACAGACGTTGTGCGTTTAGAAACCGAAAATGTTGCAGTGACTCCAGTTTGGTCCTTAAAGAGCTCAACTCCCTGAAACCGCTGGACTGAGCCGTTAATGTTCAGAGCTGTGTTGTTTATCTGTTTCAGGTCAGAGAGAGTTTTACTCAAACCATTGCTGAGTTCACCGATCTACAAGTAAAATCAATCATGGTACACGTGTTTACACCATTTCCTCCTTCTTCTGTAGTAAGCACCTCACCTGGACTCTGCCTCCTTGCTCCAGGTGAATTTGAACACCTGGACCATCAAGCTGCAGGGTCACACTGTCCAAAAAGCTCACGTCTCTACGGCGGCGCTCCTGGAAATTGGCCAACACTTTGAAGTTACTTTTTGAATCCAACATCAGAGCGTATGCACACCGATCCGCCACAAAGCCAAGACGGCCGTTAAAGTCAACAACGGTGGGTCCAGTCACGGTGCAGGTGGTGTTCATGCACCTGATGGAAGCAGAGAGAAACCAAGTGTTTATTTTTATCCTTTTTACTGCTTTTAATTTTTGTTTTAGTGTGTTTTTTCTCATATTTACACTCCATTGCCATTGCAGCGTTGCTGGTCCCCACAGCCTGTGGATGTGAAGGACTTGTTGGCATTGCACGCAACAGTAGTGCACGCTTGGGGTAAAAATGCTGTGGAATTTGGCAAGATGCCAACACCTAGGAAGTAAAGTAAGTTTCCATTAGTTTCATGGTTGACATATATTTTTGCAAATTAGCTTAAAATGCAGCCGAAACCATTTTAAACTGGTATGATGGAAGCTTGTCAAAGTTTAGGACTGACCAACCTGAGACTCTGCAGCCGCTGATATCAGTAAATCTGCCGGTGTAAGGTGACTCAAGGGTAACCAACTCAACAAGCGTCCCTGCAACTGTGATATTTGCAACCTAAACACCAACAATTTTTTTTATGACCAAAGACACAAAAAATTAGATTCCAGACACTAAAATGAAAAACGCTGTTGTTGATTAGAGGAGAGTTTTAATGGCAGCCTGTATTAGAAGTACATGGGCATGCGTGAACTCACCAGTTTGGTTTTATTAGGAGTAGAAGTGAAATACAGAGCGGCTTCATTCCCAAAACCGAGAAGGTTCAAGTCAGTCTTTGATGAAAAAACAAAAAAATATGTATATATTGTTAAAAGGATATATATAGGAACACTTGGCAGTTTTGCGTGTTTTTAGCACCCCCTAGTGTTCGTTAGTGAAAGCAAAAGTAAAACTTATCTCCTCGCTGTGCGTTTGTCTTTTTAACACCTTAATCTAACAGCTGAAACGTCTCCTCAGCCTTCATTAGTGTCTACAGGAGCGGTTCATCACTAAATCAAACCAATCAGCTGTGTTCATGATCTAAAACATGCAGGAAACATGCTGGAAGCAGACTGCAGCACCAGGCATGTCAGCTTCATTTTACTAAGTCCAGCAGGGAGCGGGCCGCCACTCTGAAGTTGCAAGTGTGGTATTCTGGCCACAGAAGGCAGTGGGGGTCAGAATTCTGAGAATAAAGTCAGAATTCTGACTTTATTCTCAGAATTCTGACTTTATTCTCAGAATTCTGAGATTAAAAAAAGTCAGAATTCTGACTTTATTCTCAGAATTCTGACTTTAATCTCAGAATTCTGACTTTTTTTCTTAGAATTCTGACTTTTTTTTCTCAGAATTCGGACTTTAATCTCAGAATTCTGACTTTTCTTTTTTTTTCTTTTCAGTGGTCCTAATCCTCTTCCGTAGAGTCACATTTCATTAACCCTGTAAAGGGTCATTTTAGCACATGCTGGCTAAAGAAAATTATTTAAAAATATGAAAAAGTTGCAGAGTATGGCTTTAAATTGCATGGAATTTCAACTACATTTTTCTTGTTCATCAAATGAGTTAGCATATTATGTTGTCATCCTGATTTGGAATAAAAAGTCAAGAGTTCAAATCCCATCCCAGCCAACCTCCAGCGACACCTGTTCCGATATCATGCTGATCATATCTAATGTGGGGAATCATTGTATTGAATCATTTCCTTTAGTAAAAAAATAAACTTGTGTTTATTGCATCCTTTGTCTGCTCCTCACCCTCCTGTTGGAGTTCAATGCTGGTCTAACAAAATTAAATTAGTTTAGTTCAACAATGTAGTTTTCTATTTCAAACAATGAAAAACACTTCAATTGAACATTTGACATAAATCCATACTCACCTTTTGACTTGAGCATGTTACACTAAAATGCACTCCACATTCCATGCTGCTTGCTATGGTTTTCACTGCGTCTTTGACTAGTTTGTCTAATGAAGAGTCATGTTCAGTGATGTTAAATGTGGCCTTGACGGAGTCAGGCTTGGGCCCAAAAATACAGTCATTGTTGGTGTCCAGGCCATAAAAGCTCTTGAAACAGAGCACTAGATTGTCACTGGTGAAGTTCACCTGTAAAAAAATAAATTCAGCACTGATCAGATAAAGTGTTAGCCATAGATAGTGGACGTTGGGCTGTGGGGGTAATTCTACTTACGTAGACGTTAGCGTAGACCTTCTGATAAAACTTGATGGGACATGAGCTGATGTTGAACTTTTTAGCAACAGTAAATACCTCTGCACCAGCGTCTGTAGTCAAGGAAACACACAAGTTACAAATAAAAAAGTACTTTGTTACATATTAGTTATTCAAGTAAAAGAGTTTTTATGTGAGTTAGGGCTGGGCGATAAATCAAAAATGTATCGTTATTGAAATTTCTGACTCTAATTTTTCCCAGGTCAATAAATTTGGTAATAAAAACATGTAAAGATGTGTGTAGGTGGCGACGTTCATGTCCCTTTAAGAAGCTGCACCACCTGGAGTCACATGGCAACATGACTCAATGTAATACACGTGACAGCCCCATCTAGTGGACAGCTTTTGTTTCTGCGCATACGTGTAGCTATCGTCCATTTATCGTTATCGAGGTGAACTCCTCAATATACCGTGATGTTGAGTTTAGACCATATCGCCCAGCCCTAATTTGAGTGTAACTGGAAGGGTTCATGTATAACGTGAGGTATCTCACCAGTGGAAGCTACAAGTTGAACTCCAGAGCTCCTGATGCTGTCAGACACAGCGTAGAGAGTGAATGTGTACGTGGCTCCAGCAGTGAGAGAGGAGACTGTGTAATTTACTGGTCCAGGTCCACTTGGTGCGCTGATGTTTGTCTCTGCGCCGTTAACCTGGAGCACATAGCTAGCAACGTTGCTCATCTTATTCCACTGCAGAGTGATGCTGTTCTGAGTTTGTCCGGATACCCTGAAGCCTTCTGGCACTGGGAGATTTGGTTCTGGAAGAAAAGAGTCATCAAAACTCATTCAAGAACACAACTCTGCAATGTTAATGTTTTATCTCCACAAGTAACACAAGCCTGGGGGAGTTCAGCTGTGTGGTGGAGTTGCTAATGCTAACGGTTAGCTTCTACTAGCCCAGACGTTCTCTGCTGTTTCCTGGACGCTAAACCAACAACAGTCTTCACCGTCAAGATGGGTGAGTCCATGAATGTTAATTATCAATTTGACATAGATCTGTCTGGCTTTTTCAGGCTCGGTGTTTCACCGTCTGTTTTCTATCAGCCGCTAATGCAGGAAATAGGGGTAGAAGACTATGTTCATGTTTAGCCTGCATGTGAAACTCAGAGAGACCAATCATAATTCAAAAGAACAAGTAAAAACAGTGTCTCAGTGAACTTGGTCTTTAACATTTTAAATTGTGCTCATTATCAGAAAGATTTCTGTCTTGTAGACATTGTAAAACAGTGTTGAAGTACTGCCATTAAAACAAGAAACTGGTCTTTTTACACTTAAAAGCACAAAAACACACTGAAATGACTGGACTGGAGAAGAGAGCAGGAATTTTTACATCTCATTAAAGATAAAGAAAACAAACATTACCTGCACAATATGCAAGGTTGCACACTGATGGCTTTCCAAGTTTATAGACATAGTATCCAGAGCAGAGTTTCACCTGGATGATGTGGGTGGGAAACTGGCAGCAGGAACCACTCCAGGCGTTACACACGGTGCGATTTACTATTTGATTCATCTGTGTGGGGTGAGGTTCTGTGATCCACAAAGGAGCGTGGGTTCCACACCTTTGCTCTGCTACACACTTCTGGGGAATGTGAGCATCAACTTGGCCCAGAAAGAAACGGTACCAGCCATCCCAGTTAATACTCTGGTCACAGTGCATTGGGTTGTTGTTTGTGTTATCCACTGAGCGCCAGGAATCATTCAGTACAGAGTACTGGGCACAGGGGTCGGCACACTGGAGAACCCCGACTATGCTGATGCAGTCAAAGCCTGAAGGACAACTTTTACCTGCACAGGAAACAAGCTGCTCCTCTTTATGTTCAACATGTCAGAGAGAGAGAGAGAGAGGGAGAGAGAGAGAGAGAGAGAGAGAGAGAGAGAGAGAGAGAGAGAGAGAGAGAGAGAGAGAGAGAGAGAGAGAGAGAGAGACCATTAGCATGACTTCCCTTGTTAGCAAAAATTACAACAAACAATTAAGCTCCCTTCTGCTCCCTGGATGCTCACCAGGGTAAATGTTTTAGAAATGTAATTCAGGGCTGACCCTGGACACGCTGCAGGAATTACAGGTGAAACTTGAAAAACGTCCATTTGTGTCAGTAATCCAGTTTAGACTGAGAGACCATCTAAAGGCTCAGGAACCCTTTGCAGGTGTTCTGGATTCATCAGCTGATCAGAGTGTGACACTTTGAGTCTAGAATATTGAACCTTTACACTATATTCTGATTGTCTGAGATTCTGAATGTGGGGTTTTATCAGCTGTAGCCATAATCATCACAATTATAACAAATAAAGGCTGAAATATCTGGATTTGCATGGAATGAGTCTGTCTCACATAAAGAGAGCCTTTTTTTAACCTGTCCTGTCCTGGCAGTGGAAGCAGACAGCATGGTTGATCTGGGTGCCATAAGATGCCAGAGCAGTTTTACTCTACAGCAAGAGGGATGTTGTTGTGCAGTAGCCTTTATTATGTTTGTGGCATGTTAGACCATTAGCTTATGCACCAGAGTGGACAGGCAGGGAGAAAAGAGACGCAAACAGGGAAAGGGAGGGAGAGGGAGGTGCAGGGACAACAGTACACAACAAATAGACAGGCAGGACAGTGAGGTAGATTTATGGTGGTTTTCCATCCATCCCTCCATCCATCCATCCATCCATCCATCCATCCATCCATCCATCCATCCATCCATCCATCCGCCCGCCCGGATCCCAGCAGGAGCAGGTGGACGTGTGTCCCTCTAAACACAAACACCTGCACGGAAGCTAATCAACATTTATGTCATGTATGACAGGAGTGTCTGAACTTAATTGGCTCCAAACACTCCAGACCCTGCAGCACCCTCAGACAAAATCAGTTTCATACAAGGAAGAGTACTCAGGTCCAAAGTTTCAGCTTTTCGTTTGAAAATGTTAAAATGAGTTACAAATGAATAAACGTGTAAACGACATGAACAATTCTCACTGGCTGATGTGTCTCTAGATTACCTGAGAGAACGATGAGCGAGCCCAAGTAAAGCAGGAGGAGGAGCATGTTGGAGGCTTCCTCACAGGTGACAAAAGCTGGAAGACACAATTTATCAGTTAATATACATTATTTCTTTTTCCTTAAGTCAAAGAAATAAGCTTAACAAACATGCAAGTCTGCAGAAGTGGTAATCAGAAACATCAAAAAAGAAAGTTCAGGTTGTCCAAAGGGACACGTCCAAGTCTCATCCCATCTTCATACTCAGATCTATTGCAGGAAAGAGGAGGTAGATGAGACAGAAGCTGCTGCACATAGAAACACTCACTTGAGTGGTTGAATAAAACTTCACACTAGGATTGTAAAGGTATAATTCACTCTAATAAAAGACATCTTACATGTTCAGAAAGCTGATGGTCCTGCTGCTTTGGAACGGTCTGATGATCTCTTCATGTGGAGAACGTTGCTCTGTCTCGTTCTCCTTTTATGTTGGAAGAAAAAACAAACAAAGGCAGGGGAGGAGGCATCCCACTACTAGGATTAACACCTCCTAGGCATCGGTCTATCTCACTCTACATCAGTGATGGTAAATCCGGGCTCAGCATCCTGTTTGCTGTGGCGTCTTCATCCACGAGTTTCATCAGAAGTTTTTGGCTTTTGGTTCTATAACGTTCATCTTTCCAAAGATCCATCTCTTCCTTTTCCTTATATTCCTGAGGCAACGCCAATATCCAAACCTTTACATTGATTTTAAATTTGCAATGCATGGTTATTCTGGATCAAAATATTGTGAAACTCTGTGAGATGTGCTCTATAAAGCCCTGGAAGTGCTACAGCCGGCTGCACTCGGAACAACAGGGATTTAATCCTAGAGAGCTGACACTGGAAGAAGCACGGGTTTTACAACAGTGTTTATTTGCTCGTCCATTTTGAAATCCAAATCTAATTTTACGCCAAGGTCGGTGACAACTGCCTTGTCATACAGGGGTAGCGAAGCAAGGTCACAGCAGTGGTTTAACACTACTTTCACTAGTTTATAACCTACGTCTTCTTCTCAATAAAGTTGAGGAAATTGAAAGCCATCCAGAACCTGACGTCTCCCAAACGGTCCAAAAGAGATTGAGCTGAGTGCACCGATCCCTTCTGCAGCAGGAAATACATAAATGAGTTAAGTTGCATTTCATGAAACTTATTCATTTATGAGTTGACTTTAATAAGTTCTAATATAAAGATAAGGGAGGAATCTGATGTTAAATGTTCTTAATAACTCTGTATTCACCCACAAGGTGCTAAATAAATGTCATGTGTAAGCAGGACTGCTTGTGTCAAGAGGCTCAATCAAATAATTATTAGAAATATTCCTTATTTTCTTATCAGCAACAACAAATATCATAGATGGCATGATCGTGATGTAGAATGCATAAGTGGTCTTGCAGCAGGTTGAAGGTTCAAATGCTGATTGTGACCTTTATGTGCAGCGTCCTCATGTTCATGTGTCCCCGTGCATGGATGGGTTAGTATCAGGATAGTCCAGTTCCTTCATACAGACCAAAAGACATGCATGGTTTCATCTGTCCTTAGGTGTGAGTGTGAGAACGGTTGTTGGTCTTTATGTGTCCCTACCGGATCTGCTCGGTGCCAGATCGGCTCGGGGTCCTGCGCCTGCAGATGACGTCACACTAGATGATTGGCTGAACGTAAGACTTACAGAAGTTACGATACCACGTTCATAAAAGTTACGGTGGCACGTTGACAATGAAGATTTTGATTGGTTTGAACAAAATTGCGGTTGTAGTCCTTGTGGTTGTAGTCCTGTAGTCCAAAAACAAACACTTTTCGGGGAAAATATGTTTGTTTTGCCAAAGGAAACGTAAAATAAAAGCAAAAATATCAACAGACATCCTCAGCAGCTCTTGATTTTGATGAAAAGGGGCAAAACAAAAATAAAATAACTTTATTGAACAAATAGCAAGCAACATTTTCAATATGGTGATTTATTAACAAATTACAGCAATAAAGCAAAAATTTAGGCGATAAGAAACAAGAATTTATTAATAAAACTGCTAAACTCTTTCCAAAACTTATGTGTGAAAGCCGAGTCGATCTGCCGTAATTTGACGTCATCATTCGGCAGGCGAAGGACCCCGAGCCGATCTGCCACCCGAGCAGATCTGGTACCGACACCAGTCCAGAGTGTAGCTAGCTAGCTACACTAGCTAGCTAGCCAGTCAGCCAGATAGATAGATAGTTAGATAGACAGACAGACAGACATGTGTTAATGCTTTAGTGGCACCCAAAAGGTCATACAAAGTTCTCCTGGTGTTATTAGTGTTTGTGATGTCGTGACCAGTAGGAGACGCAGAGTAAATATGGGAGGCTGCTAGAACACACACTGACTGAGACAGCTACGGGTCCTGAGGGAAATGATCTTATTAACATATGAATTTAGTGAGTAGATGCAAACATGGAACCTGCCAATGTCAACCTGTTTATACCTGCAAGGAAAAAGGAAAAAACTGGATGTTGACTTACTGGCACAGCCAACTGTACATTTGAGTTAAATCATTAATGTCAATGTTGACCGCTGTCAAACTGCCTGGGAGGAACATTAGCATTGCATAATGTAGGACTGATAGCAGGTCTGCTCCCTTCCTGAAAGCTAGCTCACAGCGTCCAGTGCTGAATCTTAGCATGAATGAATCACTCAGTTCCTCCATAGCTGGCCTCACTCAGAGGACAACGACCCACTCAGTCCCACATGTTGAGCTTTTGCCCAGATGAGAACGCTAGAGGAAGATTGCTAATCAAACAACTCAAATTTGCATGAGTTCTACATTTGCCGATGACACTCGGTTATATTTCCACAATCCGTCTTCTTTGCTTCCACCTTTTTCACTCATTGATTGCCAGTGTTGGGACTAACGGCCTTTAAGTATAACGGCGTTACTACCCAGCCCGCACATGTAGGTGGGCTCCATATGGAATCTATATGGGCAAGCCATATGGGTCCCATCAGGGTTTGTCCGCAGTTTCCATGGTGGCCCCACGGGTGTTTGCCCGTGTTTGAGTCAAATCCTCTGAAAACCCATGTGGGGCCCATTAAAATTTATGTGGGCAAAAATCTTTCTGGGCAAACCCCCATGGGGCCACCATGGAAACTGCGGACAATCCCCGGTGGGACCCATATGGCTTGCACACAGCGCCTGTTCTGCTTTCATGTACTGTATTGATGTTTTCTTGTACCTGTTTTAATGTTTTAATTCACTTTTTGTACGCTGACCTTGAGTTTTTAGAAAGGCGAGTTAAATAAAATGTTTTATTATCATGTTTTTAAATATTCTGTTTGCAGAGTTTTATCAAACTGTTGCCCATTCATGAACATGTTCCCTCATACTTACATTCACCCACTTTCTGTGAGTTCTGATTACATCTGTTACAATCAGATAGGCATAATAAATAAAGGAAGTCTCCAGAACACACAGAGACAGAGAGGAACATGTCCTGAAGGCTGATTTCTGTACAAACGTCACAATAAAGCCAGTAGACCGCAGGTGCAATGTTTTTTATTAGTTTCCATGTTGGGTGTTGCCTTTTACTGTATTAAGCTGTAATGGATTCATCAGCTGATTAGAGTGTGACACTTTGAGTCTAGAACATTGAACCTTTTCACAATGTTCTAATTGTCTGAGATGTTGAATGTGGGGTTTTCATCAGCTGTAATAATAAAGGCTGAAATATCTGGTATCCGGTTTCACGTCTACTGCCCTCTGCTGGAGGACTTAAAGGCAACAAGGGCCAGTACTTTGTTTATGGTAGACTCTCACAGGATGCTGGTGGCTAACTCACAGCTTCACTCGGGAACAATTTAGAGTCTCCAGTCAACCTAAAATGCATGTGTTGGTCTGTGGGAGTAAACCCACGCAGAAAGGAAGCACAGATGGGAGTAGAACCATGCAGTCCTCGTTACGATGATGTTTTATATTTATTATTATAGCATAAAACAGATTATTATAGCTGATAATCTTGGACAAACGTTTGTTTTACATTCAATTGGAATGATGAAACTCTTTTTAGCACTTTTTAGTAGGTTCAACTGAATGCTTGCTGTGCTTCGTACCTTGTGTTACAGCACCAAATGAATGAACTCAAGTGAAATAAACTTATTATTTTTTTCATTCCATAGTTAAAGGTGTCCTAAAATGCAATTAATCAACAATCTAAAACAGAGCTTTGAGCCTCCAAAAAGCATAAGAACATTGTTTTGGCTTTCATCTGTCCCAGGAGCCCTGATACAGGCCATTCTAAACCCCCTTACTCAGGCCTTCAGTGAAAAGAGCTGTTGACCCCTCCCACTCGGCCAGGACATGCTGATTGGTTGGTTTCCCCAGAAGGCCTCAGACACATGCAGGTTTGAGGAGGCGTGGCTCCCCCTTATGACGTGTTAAGGAAGGCTTTCTCAGAACAGGAGGTTTTCTCTCGCCTTTTTCTAATTTACATAAAAAGTAGGTCAAACACGGCTTTGACTTTTTGGCACTTTTGACCACCCAAGCTGTCTGATTCAACAACAACAAGGAACATGTTGGTTTACATTCTAGGTCCCCTTTAAGCCATTGAAATGGTCAAGATGGGAAACATCGACAACAATAAAAGAAAACAAGGCTCTGTGATGTTTATTTAGTTTTACCTTGATCACGTAAACAAAAAGACACTAATTATTTTCATATTTCCTAAAACATTTCAGTAATTCACTCCCAGATATTCACGTCACACAACAATTCCTGATTTTTTACGTCTGACTTTATTTTCTTTCGAGGACGACGTATGACCTTTATTTCTAACAGACACAACGTGTTTACAGAGTTACAGTGTTTTACCTGCGACTTGTTCTGAAGCTCAGTTGTTTCTAGAATTTGAAGGATTTTGTAACGTTTGCTGGATTTTTACTGGTCCTGAACACACTATACACATTTCTAACAAATTCAAAGATGCAAACAAAAACTTGAGAAGCTTAAATTGATTAATGAAGCAATTCAATGATCCTTTTGGGTAACTGAAACTACTCATTGTGATGCATCATTATGTAGATGTCACCTTTTAAAGGGATATTCCACCCAAAATTGAAATTTTCTTTGACATAATTGCCAGAGTTAGATAAGTGGGGGAAAAATGTTTTTTTTTTAACCAGCTCATTGTGATTACTTAGGTCACCAAGCACATTTGGGGTCACTACTGAGTGATTTTAAGGACTTTTTTACTCACAATGCTAGTTGGATCCATGCACTTGCTGTGTTTTATGCTAAGCTAAAGCTAAAGGAGTACAGCCGGGTCAGGAGAATGACTGGGCTGGTTAAAAATGTTTTTTTTCCCACTTATCTAACTCTGGGAAATATATCAACAGACCAAATTTCAATTTTGGGTGGAACATCCATTTCAGTTCATTATTTATTCCAGCTGGATATTTTATTGTGAAAGGAGCAGAGTCTTTACACACGGCCTGCTGTTTGCATCCTGGAGAAGAAACATTTCCAGTGTCTTTCTGCAGGTCTAGCTTTTCTCCTTCTCCGTGAGCATCCTCCCATCATGCCATGCTTCTCTGGTGTTCTTCAGAGCTTTGGTCCTTTTGGGGTCCACCACCACGTAGTCTACACGTGTACACTCGCCTCGTGCACGCTCCTCCCCTGCTCCGCCATGCTCATTGATGCTGGTTACGCCCTCTACTGTGCTTCGTTTCTAGTTGCGCGCACACACACACACACACACACACACACACACACACACTGAATATTACTTTGTTTGTTCAATTACATTTAGTACTTCAAACACAAACATCCTGAGATTGATAAAAAGAGACGATGATTTGCTGCCCTCTAGTGGCCAAACTCCCACTGTAACACATTCAAGTCTGCACAGCTGAAAAATCTAATTCAGATACAATTTTATGTGTTTATATATTTTTTTCTTTCGTGATGCACTCATACCTGTCTTGTTGGTGTTGATCGTCCCGTGTGGAGGTCCAGGTCCAGATATTCAACGTGTTTCTCAGCTTTGGCTCGTTGTACCAGCGGGCTGCCAGTCCCACCTTCAGAGGCTCGGTGGAGCATACGCCTGAGAGACTACACACACACACACACACACACACACACACATATTCAAAATCTGGTTCCGTGTGGAGAATTTGGTGATTTCTGATCTGGAAGTAATAGTTTTGATGACTGACCTAAAATGCTTTGGATTCTTTTAATAATGAAATGAGTTATTTTTCTGATCTGTCATCATTCATTCCTACATTTTCAGCTGCAGCTATTTTATTTTTTCTATTCCAACCAAAGGACTGCACATACAAAATAGCAATGTTTGCTAAAATATAATGAAGTACATCTCTCTAAGAATAAATATCAAAAATCTGTCACAAAGAGAGAAAAGGTGTAGCTAAATAACGGCCCACCGGAAGGAGGTAAGGATAAAAAAGGTGAGTTTGAAAAGGAAGTAGCAGGGAAAAGTTTGGGCTGGAGGAGTGTTTACCGACTCCTCGGCGCTAAAGCTGAGGTTGGATGTCGTCATGGTGACGTAGCTTTCATCAGGGTCATCAGAATCAGAGGAGAGGGAGGAGCTTTGGGCGGAGCTTGGTCTGACTGACCGGCGACTGGATGGACTGAAAAACAAATATATTCAAGATTAATAATAATAATAATAATAATAATAATATTAATAATGTTGCTCTGGTTTTAGGCACAAAATGGTATAGATTCAGTCCTGTCACCTCATCACCTGACCTTCCAGACTGTAATACCTGGATATGACCACATGGGGGTGACAGAGCACAACAAAGCTCCGACATCATGTAGAATGACTGAAGCTTTTCTTTTTATGTATTTATTCATTTTTGATGTGATATTGTTACGTAGATGGTCTTTTTAAACTCACCCTCGCGTGAAGGTTCGAGTGACAGGTGAGCGTACAGGGGGCGGGACTTCCTGCCAGTCCTGGGGCATTGGAGTGATCTCCAGAGGAGCTGGTTTCACTGGAAAACACAAACAAATCACTTGTTTTTCTTTTCCGGCTTTGATATGAGGGCATCTAAAAACTCTCTCGTTGACGACAATATGGAACAAACCCAAAACTTTTTTATTGGGGCTAACGCCATGTCGCTAAATTATTTCATGCCCTCATTGTAAGACATAAGTTTGGAATGGGCCCAGAGACAATTCCTCACTTATATAATTACTTTGGTTTAGGATGAGGTGAGTTTGAATCCTTTCAATGAAGCAACAACCGTCATTAATGTTTCATTTCTTTAAGTTGCTGCATGTTTTCTGCTGTCAGGAACTCATGTTGCCGTCTTGTTGAGCAAAGTGGGAACAGGTAAATAATTCAAGCTAAACACGGCTTAAAGAGGCCGAGAGGAACGCTAAACAACTGAGACGTGATGCAGGGAGGCAGGGGAGCCCTGATGGGGGAACGTTAGGATGATTCCAAGGGTCCATGGCAGACAATTTATTTGATTTAATTTTTAAATAAATGAATTTTAATATATCATAATATCTGATAGTTGATATTCTTTCATGGGGTTCTAATTCCCTGCAGGGAGGATTTCATAAAGAGAGGAGAAACCAGGAACAGAAACAGGCTGCAGACTTGAGTTGGTTTCAGAACGGCTCCTTTTGTAGAAGTGGTTTTGAGAAGAAGAAAAAACATTTTACAGAAACTCAAAAACATCCACCATCATGCAGAAAGTTCTCATGAAGAGGAAAGCAGCTGAGAAACTTTCTTTAACTTCACCAAACTCAATATAATATAATTCTCATATTTCAACAGATGTTTTAGACCTGTGTGTTAGTTTTATGTGTTTTGTGTCAAAATCAATTCTTTTATTTCATTTTGATCACATTCCTATCAATAAAAAGTTACCTTTTATTCTGAAATTCAGTTTACATGTAAAAAAAAGAACTGAAAATACAAACTAATCCTGGTTAAGCTGCTTTAATGAGATGGATTAGCTGGAAGGTTCTGCAAATATCCCAAACTTTTATCTGAATGATCAAACACCTGCATGGCACGCTGATGCTTCTGGAGCCACGAACTTGTAGTTTGTACCTTTAACTTTTTGTGTGGGCTCTCCAGGAGTCTGGCTGTGGCTTTTGTTCATCTGATTGACACAAACACCTGCAGACGATGAGAGAAATAAAGCAGAAAAGATGCATGACGACTTCCTGGTTTGGAAAATAAAATGTTTGATTTGCACAAACTGAACCACTTCTGATCAGTTTTAAAACAGCATGCTGGTTAAGGTTAGACTAACTAGCAGCATGTTTGAACAGAGCCGCCTCCACTGACCTTTCCGTTGGGGCTTCAGATTGCGGAGGATTGGAGGCGGGATGACTTCAGCCTCACCTCCGCTGTTGTTCACAGCATTCCTTCGGAGAGGCGGGGTGGAGGGAATTACCGGTGTCCACGAGGAATTACGGAAACCCATGTGGGCAGGTGGGGGCACCTGCCTCCCCAGAAATTCCAAGTCGCTTGTGGTAGAAATGGGATGAGCCGGATGGGAGGAGGAGGTCAGGGGGGTCATGGGGACATAGTTACCATCTTGGATCTGGGAGGAATGGTCTGAAGGAGGAACAGGATGTACCCTGGAATCAAAATTATTAACATTGCTTTTACAAAACTGCTGAGAAATAAAGATCCTATAAGTTGTGTCTATGGGTGAATAATGTTTCCTTTGGTTGCCTCCTCTCTAAGTCACCAGGGCCGGCCCTAGGAATACTCCAGTTAAGCGACTGCTTGGTGCCCCCACACTACCAGGGCCCCCTCAAGAGCACCGAGATAGCGTGAACATTTTTAAAATAACTATAAATATTATAAACTAAATTATATTAAACACGGAGAAACCATTTGGTTTTATTTTGTAGTGATTGTACATTTTATTCTCATCTGTTCCAAATTTAAAAAACAAAGAATAGTAAAAGCTTGTTTACTGTAAATTCAGTGTTTTTTTCTGTTGATGTTGCTTTCAAAATGTTTAATTTAGGGGTGGGACTCGATTAAAAAAATTCATCTAATTAATTAGAGACTTTGTAATTAATTAATCTTGATTAATCGCATTTTAATCGTTCAAGAAAATTTGCCCGGAAAGCAATTCTTTAAAATTAAAAATAATGAGACAGAGAATCAAACAATAGTCATTGACATTATTATTGTAAACACAAGTTCTTTTAATTTCTAAAAAAAATGCTTTTAAATTGTTTTTAAGTTCAAAACAGGAGAAAAATAAATATGTGTGTCACTGGCAAAAATAGGACAGACCTAAAAGTACAATACTATTATAATTACATTTTGATAATGGTATTGTCTTTATAATAATAATAATAGAATGTGTGTGCATTTTGATTTGATTTAGCATCATTAGAGACAGAAATGAAGGCAAAAACACATGAAGAGGGATTTCTGATCACTCATTTGATTGTAGTTTTAGTTGTGTTTGGAGCACATACATACATGATCTTGTAGCCAAGGTTCTGAGCTTTCTTTAGAGGTGCAGCTTGACTATATTGATATTTAGGGCATGTATTTTGCTGCTAAACTTCAACATCCCCCAATTGGGGGACCCTCGGGCTTAAAGGGTTAAATGTGTTAATTTTTTTTAACGCATTATTTTTTTCTAATTAATTAATCATAATTAACGCGTTAAATTCCCACCCCTAGTGTAATTATTATACCGTGATTAAATAAACTCATAGGAAAACCTGCTTAGGGCCCCTCAAAGGCTTGGGCCGGCCCTGCCAGAGACGGGTTTATTCATCCCGATATGGAATACGTTTAAACCACTCCTTAGTGCAAAAGAGGAAAAGGATGCTTCATATCAACAAGTTAAATGAATGCATAAAGCTTGAACCCACTTTTGGCCTTAAAGCAGCCAGATGGAGTATCAGCATTAGTACCTTCATCGCCCCAACCCTACCATATCCGGTCTTGCGCAGGTCTGCTGCCCTCTGGTGGTAGATCTACAAGTGGCCATTTTATTTCTATGTCTCTGTTCAATTTTCATGTAATTACATAATATCATATTATATAGACTGATGCATGCAATTCATGTTTTTCTGCAAAGTATTCACACTGGGTAACTTTAGTAGAGAAAGGCTGATTTTAAATATTGCTTTAAACAAAACTGAAGGAATGAATGAAAGAAGAGCTTTAAAAAGTAAAATTCTTTAGGAAGTCTGAGGTTTTTGTAGAGTTTGTCTTAATTAATTTTTTTTTTGCCTCACCTTGATGACACGGGCGGCTCGGTGGCAGCGGCGCTCATAGGAACGTAGCTTTCTTCTACGTCGTCATCTTCAGAGCAAAGGCTGCCCAGAGGTACCATGCCTTTATTAAACTGGGAACCAAAAGAAAAAATCAAAGAGGAAGTGACCTAAGTGGTGTGTTCAGTTTCAGTATTCGGTTTTAACTTACAAAGTAACTGTTGAAGCTCTCGCTGAACTCAAACATGCTGGCTCTGTCTGACCGACACGGAGGAATGTGGCAGGACTCGGAGCCTAAAACACAAAAACACCAGTGTTTCTCCTTTTTTGTGTTTCATTTAACTTCCAGCAGCGCTGAAACCAGATAGGACTCTGATCATGCAGAAAGTTAAAACAACGACAGCTTCTATACTTTACCTTCCAACATGTTGTGTGTTTGTTCCACAGTGCTAGCAGAGCTTGACCAGATCTGAATCTAGATGTTGCTAAATGCCTGGCACCAGAAAACACCTGTGTATTAAACCAAGTCCGTGCACGTCTGGATGAGGAGATTTCAGCTGTAAACGTCCTCATTAATGTGCTTTTTCTCCAAGAAGAATAAAACATTTTCAGCATCACGTTAGAGGAAAGTTCCTGCTCAAAGCACCTTTGTCCAGCTGGAGGGCAAAGTTCTGATCCTAATGATCTTAATGCTGATCGAGCTAATAAAACAAGTGCTAATTGTTTCAGATGTAAGGGTTTAATCCATCCATGCTGAAATCTAAGTGGAGTAAAGCTTCTTAACATTAATGTTCTAACTTCCTGTTGGGTAACAAGGTTTTATTCACAGTATTAACGATGTCTTGATAATGCAACTCGTTTTATGAGATTTTGCAACACTGCATACAAATTTCAATATTTCAACAAACATCTAAAATTCTATCATTCCTGAAGTTTCTCACTTTTTGAATTTAGTTTAAAGCGCTGGTGTTTGTTTACATAATGCTAGACTTTTGATTTCCTCTGAATATTTGTATTAGACCCTTTCTGATGTGTGCTTTTTCATCCCTCAAGATGAACGTTCCAGATTCTAGTTACTATCAGCCCAGCTTTAAAGGAGTCATCACCTATAACACCGTGGATATCTACGTCCTATTATAGTCTTTTAGACCATTAAAATAAATTGTATTGGAAAAATAAATTAAAAATGTGATTTTTTAATCCTTTATTGTGAAGGGCATATTTTCTCGCGAGATCATGCGATATTTCGGCTGTCTCAGACGCGCGCGGGACTGAGGAGCGCGCTGATTGGTGGAAGGAAGCAGGAAGCAGCTTTAGCGTCTTGCTCCAAAACAACAAAAGTTATAACTGAACCCGACCTGGCAGTGACCTACGGGATCCAACCGTGTATGTACGAGCCCTCGCCTCGCGCGTAATGGCGCCCTCGCATGTTGTTGAGTTGGGACAAAGCAAGCTAACAGCCAGGCATCGGCTCTTATGCTGTTGTGAAGATGGAATACACAAACCCATCGGAGTTTTGTCTCCCGTAACACGGATTATAACATGAGTCGTCAACGGTAAGACATCATTTATGTGTTTCACGTTATGAAATGAGCTTTGTTGTGCTGGTTTGTTCGCTGCTGATTCATATTTGTTTATATTCGACCTTTGTGTGGGCGTACAGGGCCAGAGCTCAAGTTCTCGTTTTGGCGTGCTCGTGGGGTGCGTGTGAGCTGGTTGACGAAGGCAAGAGTAAACAAACGCGTCAATGTTAAATATCGGCTTCTCAGCCAGTGAGAAATCATTAGGAAGCCATTATAGACATTTTTTCAAGTGGAAAAGTGAAGATTTCAGGTGATGACTCCTTTAAACTAACTTTCCCGCTTCTCCCCCTACTGGTTGAAAATGGAATTACTACTGTTATAAACAACCCTGCTGCAGCTTCCAATGATTGTAGACCCCGCCAATGTTCACTCGGGTTCTTTGTCTGGTTCACGCTGTCATTACTCTCTCCCTTTAACTTTGAGGTTCCGCCATGATAACAACAAAAAAGCTAAATTCTTCTTCTGTTTGTGTCTTTATATGGTAAATGACCTTCTAGAGCCTTCTAGAGTCAGACACCTAACTCCTCTGCTATCGTCGCTCTATATGAGCTACCAGCACAGTAAACTCCACCCAGTCCGTGGTTTAGCTGAACCACATAGTTGCTCAGTACAGTTGATGTCCAGCAGAGGGCAGCAGAGTGCTGTCCCATGTGAAGCTGCTCAACTGTCTGGTTCAAAAACCACAGAAACCAGTTTGAAAGCAACAGCTTAGTGTTAAAACTCTTTAGTGTTGCTTTACGACAGACATCATGATGCATTTTTGGATTTTTTTATTTTTATTTGGATTTTTAAAAATGATGGGGTTTGGCTGCTGTTATGGGATGTCCCAGTTATGCAGTTAATGTTTGGTAAAGCATCTATGATAAACCTGAATGGATTCTTAGCATTAGCACCCGTAAAGCCAGTTGAATGTTGGACGTGTGAGTTATGATAGCGTTACCTTTGGTTTGATGTCCTCTGTTTGTGCATCCCTCCCTCCTCTCCGGCTCTGAGTTGGTTCTGGGTAACGTAGCAGGTCCTGAGCTGTCTGCATGAGTAGCGATGGGAGGGGGCTTAGGAGGCCGAGGAGGGGGAGCTGGGATGGAAGCGAGGAGCTCTGCTGGTGTGAGGGAGTCCACACTGGGCGTCGATGATGGCCGACGAGGGGGAGGCTGCTGAGGTGTGGATGCTGGACGGGGGATTTGATACCCGCTAGTGGTGAATAACTGATGCCCGCTCACATGTGAGTCCTCTCCAAGCGAAACCGCCACAGGACGCAGGTGGAAATCCAGAGAGTGTTTTCTGGGATGGGGGGAGGGGTGACAGTGAGGCCTGCCGGCCCGTTTGTGGAAGTCAGACGTCATGCTGGCGTCCAGAGACTGGCTGAGGGGGCTCGTCATCGCAGACAGAGTCCAGGGGGCCGTCCTGAAGCTGGAGGACGGAGGTGGGAGGCTGTTGGGAGGGAGGGACGGAGAGGAGGAGGAGGAGGAAGAGGAGGTGGAGGTAGCTGAGGGGTGAGGGAAGATGTTGTCGTTGTAATCAGTTTCCAGGGAGGTGAATGAACCCAACGGAGGCCTGAAAAAAAGAGTCATGTTAACCTAGCTTCTATTACATCATTAACCCGTGGGTGTGACTGAGGCTGAACCTCTGATCTCCATCCTTAGATCTGACGTGTCTGAACCTGAACCTCTTAGCTGTTCTGTTCTGGTTTGGACCGGAGATCCTCGGCTTGTTCTAACATCCGTGGTTCTAAGAATTACATGAGCTAATCTTTTTGACTCACAGAGAATGACGTCTGAGCTAACCCCTCTGATTGTTATCAGTGTTTTCAGTCTTATTGGATATAAACAGTTGGACCTGCAGGTTGCAGCATGTCGGGCTCGTGCTCCAGAGGTGCAAAACGAGCTTTTGGCCTTTGATGTGAAGTAATGATCACTGTTCCTGTTAATCCCAGTATGATCACCAAACAGGGAGATTTAAAACTGTTGGGAAAATGAATCCAACGTTTAAAAACATTTAAAGAACTTCGTTTTTACCCCATGTGACTCTGGCAGTTTGACAGCCACAGGTAGTCGTCCTCCGTGCTGCTATCGTGCTCCAGGTGACGCACGCTCACCGCATCGTACGGGGGCGGGACAGACCCAGTTACCATGGCGATAGAGGGGGTACCACTGGTTGTGGTCACAGATGTGGAGGCGGAGCTCAAACGTCTTTCTGGAAGTGTAGAAAAGGGAATTAGCAAACAGAATCATGACGTCACACAATAGAACTAAACTAAATCCTGGACTAAACAAACACTAAACCAGCCGCTGTTTAGAAAAACAGGGTTTACATCCAGCAGGACTGACGAGCTAACGGCTAGTCAGCACAGACTATTCCTGCTTCAAAGCACATCATGTTGTTATTATACAAACATTTACTCAGCTGTACATGTTGTATTGTGTTCTTATTTTGTAGAATAATATTATTTTGGCAGCAGGACGAGGAAATCCTGCTGACCTCTGACCTTTTGTTGCACCAGGAGTGCAACCTTTAGCTGCTGTTGGTGACATTTAGCCTTGAACATAACCAGATACGTAATAAAAAACAGTCGCTCAAATATTATTTGCATTATTACAATGAAATTTAAGCGATTGGAGCTATTTTAAGCTATCAGTCATCACACTGGTGAAATGTGTTCCCTGCGAGGAGCGGTGAGCTGCAGACACGACCGTGCTGAGGGTCAAGCAGGGAGACTTTGGGTCCCATTTTCAAAGTCTTTGGTATGACTCAACTGTGGATCTGAACCCACAACCTCTAAGGGCAGACACTCATACCACTAGGCCACTGAGCTCCAAACCAGATAGATTTTTATCACAAAAAGAGACAAATAACTATTTACCACAAATGGAATAGTACTATAACTTTAACACAGAAACACAAATAAATCTTAAGGGAGCGTCAAAACTTATCTGAAAGACCCCAAGAACAGACACAGAGCAAGCTGGCTGAAAAATAAAAGGACTTTGTTTTTTTTTTATTTCCCAGGCTTAAATAAAAGAAAAATCCTTTAAAGTAAAAAGTTCTGATCACTTTAAATCCTGTCTCTGGTGTATTAAAACAGTTAAATGCTATTATTTTCTCCGATAATCTAATCTAGATTAGTCGTTTAGCTCTAACGCCAGGATGGCAGAGAATATTTCCCTAATTGAGTTTGTTACAGACGTTAGATGATGTCTGATCCATAAACACGGGTACCCTGGCTTCCAGCCGGCTGCTGGAGTAAATACTTTCACTGGACCATGCGGCCAAAACAGAAAATACTGAAAATGATCACTTGCATGCATCTAGCTGCAGCGTGCAAGAGCCGCTGAGCGTTTGGTAAAAATGCACTTAAGCTGTAGAATGACCCAGTTCAGAGAGATAATTACAGATTTTATCTGTAAGACGTCCTGCGTGACCTTTCTGTCCATCTTCTCTGCTGTTCTCTCCTCCTACAGGTTTTCACGCTGACTCAGCATCAGCCCACACAGACAAACCGTCCATCTGAAAACACCAAACAAGTCAGCTCCACGGCCCGAGTGTGTCGTACCGTCATCGGTTGGGTTGAATCCACAGAGGAGGCAGATGGACGTCACCCAGCGGTTCATGTCCTCCTCGGACTCGGCCACCAGGTACCAGGTCCTCTCCTCCGTCCTCAGGTCGAACACGAAGCTGCTCTCCAGTTCTTTCTTTGTGAAGGACAAACCAGCGTCCACCTGGATGGATCCCAGAAAGATCCACGTCAACGCGACCTCTAACCTTTTCTCGGATCGTTTTATCGTACGTACCTGCTCACACAGGCTCAGATTGATGGTCCCAATCGGCCGGCGGGAGTTCTGGTTCTTGTAGTACTGCAGAACGTCCGGTTCTCCGCTGAGGCGACCACTCCTCAGAACAAACCAACGCCGTTTCCATGCCTGGACAGACAGCAGTTACAGAAACACATCATCCAAGCGTATTCGAGACTTTTCCTTTGGACATTCCTGCAGCAGGAAACAGGTTACTGATGGAGTCAGATTACGTAACGTTATCAGCTTCTGCAGGTTCTATCTCCTCCACATCTGAGATCTGAGCACGAACGTTAAGCCTAACGGAGATGAAGTGCTTTTTTAAATGTTTGACGCCGTTTTCCAGTTGTTCCCTTTGTGCAACGAGCACTACGGGTAGAGGCCATCTCCCACGTGAGCGATCCACAGGATGGCACCTCGTGTTTCAGACATGACTCACCGTCCGTGTGTGTGTGTGTGTGTGTGCGTGTGTGTAGGTAGGGCGCTAAATGCACATCATGATTTTTTAAAAGGTGTGAATCAGAGCATGAAGAAGGATTCTTATTTAGTAAAAGCTTTCTGTCACACGCTGAAAACATTAGGCTGAGCAGCAGGATGTAGTTTGGAGCAGCAGCAGCAGCACGGCGAGCGGTGTTCTAGCGTTTCTCTGATCAAAGTTATTTAGGTCCAGAGAAGAACTTGGTCCTCTCCAAACACAGACAGGAAGAGGAAGTAGCTGGACAGGAAATGCTGGTAAGAAGTGGCAGTGGGAGTTTATTCTCTTCCCCCAACAGTCGCTCGTCTGGAGTCTCGCTGGCCTGATGAAAGCAGGCGGGAGTCTGTAGGAAATTATTGTTTCTGTTGTTTCTAATTAAGGAAACGTTTGTGCAACAACTATTTCAGATCAGGGATAATTCAGTGGGGTTGCACCATCAACACTCACATAAACCACTAGTAAATCCTCCATTCTGCTCTCTCTGGTGGTTGGATGAATACAGCTGTGTCTAGTGTTGTTTGTTTCTGTCATTTAACTGAGAGTTTGGTACGAACACACAAGGAGGATGCTTATCCTGATTCTAATCGATGGGGAATGGAAACTGTTGCATATTTGAGATCATATCAGCATGTTAGTCTCTGATGTAGTTCACTTATTTCAGAGTGGGGTTCCATTATGAGAATTATACTTCAGCTTTGTGAAGGAACATCAGATTAGAAATGATTTTTGACGTCTTAACTTGATCATTTTAATTAAATATCTGTTTATATCTCTCTCCGCCTGTTTCTATTAATGTGTCTGACTCCCTTTATTAACGTTTTTGATGTTGTTAACTATTAAGTGTCCTTAAGGTTAGGACAAAGGGTCAGGGAGCGGGTGTCTGCATGACCTAATATTACCATTAATATTAAGCAGCTGTTAATGCTTAATAATGCACTAAGTAACATTAATAAAGGGACCCTTATTGTAGTGTTACCCTAACTCCTAACATGCACGCATGTCAGTAAATAAGGGAAAAGTAAAAGAATGAAAGCATGGTTGGGACTGGAGGAGTTTCATGACAGAAACGTTTAAAACGTTATTAATTCAGAACTTTCCTACAGAAACTCACTCTGAATGATCTCAACAACATCAGCAACCTAAATTAATATCATCCATTTTTCTCTGCTTATCTGGGGTCAGGTCTAGGGCAGCAGCCTGAGGAGGGAGGCCCAGACTTCCCTCTCCCCAGCCACTTGGGCCAGCTCCTCCGGGGAATCCCAAGGCGTTCCCAGGCCAGCTGAGAGGTATAATCCCTCCAGCGTATCCTGGGTCTTCCTTTGGGTCTCCTCCCGGTTGGACGTGCCCGGAAAACCTCACCAGGGAGGCGTCCAGGAGGCATCCTAACCAGATGCCCGAGCCACCTCAACTGGCTCCTCTCGATGTGGAGGAGCAGCGGGTCTACTCTGAGCCCCTCCCGGATGACCGAGCTCCTCACCCTATCTCTAAGGGAGAGTCCAGCCACCCTGCAGTGAAAATTCATCTCGTTCTTTCGGTCACTACCCAAAGCTCGTGCCCATAGGTGAGGGTAGGAACGTAGATCAGCTGGTAAATAGAGAGCTTTGCCTTTCGGCTCAGCTCTCTCTTCACCACCACAGACCGGTATCTCGCCCCTGACCTGGAGAAGGCGTTCTACCCTTTTCCGACTCTAAATTAATATTTATTTTTAATAACTAAACTGAACCAGAAACTAAAACAGTTTAATACATTATTAATTTAATACACTTCAACATGTTTTATTCTTGATTTAAGTCTGAGAAAAAAAATCGTTTCAAGGCGACAAATCAGAAGTAATAAAGATACGTTCTTTTCCTGCGACAGTCTCCTCGGGTTTCCTGATGTTTGCTCCTTTGACCTTTGACCTCAGCTGGAAGCGGGCACAATGGAGTTAAAATATCTCTTCCCTTTTCCTGCCTCCAAACTAAAATTACCCCCAAAGAAACCTCTCCTTATTTAGATGAACCTTCTGCATTTCAAACCGTTCTCACCACCTCTAGAGGCGAGGTCATAAAACCACAGACGTGACGTCAGCTCACTTTCAGACTCGCAGCCTGTGATTATGGCTCGGTTGTTTTCTAATCAGACACTTAGAAGGTGGAAATGAGGAGATTCTGGAATAAAAAAGCTTTTATTTGTTGTGAAAGTCCTGCAGAAGTTTCTCGCAACAGGATGAAGATGAGAAACCTGCTGAATGAGTTCAGGGCTGGAAGGGAAACCAGACTTGTTTACATTTGAAAGCATGTTTCAGGTCAGCTTTAGGAACTTCTTGGGTCCTTCGTGTCAGACCAGAACTAACCAGCTTAGTGTGACTTGTACACATGCATCAGTGACACGTACGCCCATGAGGTCCTTCAGATATGTTTACGTTCTCTCCGTGCGTTACCAGACCTTCTAAATCTCAGAGGCCCCCTCTTCCATGCAGGCCCAGCTGAGAGCGATTAGTTTATTACGTAACACACACACACTCTCACACCCACTTTCTCTTACACACACACACACACTCTCACACCCACTTTCTCTTACACACACACACACTTTCGACAGAGCAGGGAGTGTAAGAGGAGGTACGCTGCTGCAGGAAATCTATCCACATACTTTACAGGAACACGTGGAGGCTGCTGCAGCCATTAAGGCCGCTCTCGGTCTGCTTTTATGGTGTTGACAATAGAAACACAGCTGGGCAGACTGTGTGTGTGTGTGTGTGTGTGTGTCAGGACTAAATCTTTTTTATGATGTCTTCCTTTTTGGTTTCCCTGCTGACTCCCTGTCCTGTTCAGCGGTTCCCTCCTAAAAACCTTTCCTGGAGACGTGAACTTCTCTGAAATCAGCTGGTTTGTGAGAAGCACACACATCTCTGGTGTTTCCTGTAGATTTGTTGGGATATCCCACGTTTGAGCTTGTTCTCTCCACACAAAACAAAAACGCTCTAAAAATACATCCTCCTTGTTCTGATTTATTCCTCCTTTACTTTCCGTACCAGCAGAGAAAAGGAAGGCATGTGACGATGGGAGAGGAAGAGAAAGCACAATAAATGAAAGAGAAAGAGATGAAGAGTGATGGAAAAATAAACCACAGACATTGTTCAGCTTTTCCCTGCAAACGGGAGGAAATATGCAGGAGAGGAGAGATGAGATTAGCTCAAGTCACTGGGAAGGCATGTCAGAAATGTGGTGTGTGTGTGTGTGTGTGTGTGTGTGTGTGCGTGTGTGTGTGCGTGTGTGTGTGTTTAGATCTGATCCTGCTCTCTGGCATCAGGTGTTTGAGATTTGAATTTAAAAGATGCGAAACAGCCTTTGAGCCTCTTTCAGTAACTGTTAACTGTTAAAGATTTACAGTAAAACAGTTAAATGTTTGTTTTTTACCAGTTTGGTTTATTATCCATGGAGAAAAGTTAAATGGTTTTAGGTCGGCGGCTGTTCTCTGCTGGATGCTTTTATTGTTTTACAATCATGACTTTAGGAAGTGACTCATAGACACACAGATGATAACTCAACTTAATTAAAATACTCATCCAGGAACATGAGCTCATTGCTGCTGGAGTGTTTTTGACCTAATTGCAGACTATAAATAAATAAATAAATAAATAAATAAATAAATAAATAAATAAATAAATAAATACTGAGAGGACTCACGTATCTCCGTAGCTTCTTCTCTGGAGGTGATTTTCTCAGCCATCCCTCACACACCACGTCTGCCGCTCCGCTCATCCTGACGTCTGTCTAAGGAGCGTTTCTGGTTAATCAGTCACCCGTGAGCTCCAAACAGCTGATCAGGTGAAGATCCAGTCTGAATCCACAGACACAACCCAGTAAAACCAGCTGGAGTTTAAATCAGAAGAAGAAGCTTCCAAAAGCAGCTCAGAACTTTAGATCAGCTCAGCCCTCACACACGTTTCTCTATGTTTGGAGTGGAGCTCCTCATCCACACATGGCAGAGCTGCTCTGACTCCGTTGACTGATCGAGTCACACCTCCTCCTGAGTGAGTTTTATTTCCCAGCAGAGGCACTCCTCCCTCTCCTCCCTCCATAACCAAACACAATCCCTCAGCTCAGACATTCCTTCTCTCCTCTCCTCCCTCTTTTTTTACTCCTCCTCTTCCTGCTCACTCCCCCCATTCTGTTCCTACTCCGTTAAACAGGAGGGTCTGCAGGCTGTGTGAGAAATCGTTTTCTAACTAAACTTTTAGGTAATTATCAACAGATTTCAGGTCTTCTGATGCAAAAAACAAAATCCCGAGTTATGAGAAAAGACAAAACTTTTCAACTTTTCAACATTTTTACTAATTTGTGAACTATTGTTTAATCATAAATAATATTTATAAAAGATTCAAATACACGAAAAAAAAGTCAAACCCCCAAATGTTTTTAACATACACTGAAAAAAGGAAATCCTCTGTTTAAGTTTGTTGGGTCAAATGTGGAGGACAATTTTCACCACACACCAGTGTGTGACAACTGATGGCTTTAATCTTAATCTTAATAATCATAAATCCATATATAAGTTATAACTCTGTATATCTGTATAAAGTTAGTAAATTATCACATTTAATGTGTTTATGCGTGTAGGAGCTGGGGTTGGGGGTCCTGGCTTGTCCTCAAAGAAAAGACATTAATAAAATCAAGTTACTGTAGTTCATAAAAATTATGTTGAGTCAACATGATTTTTTAAGTCGTTTCAAATGAATAAAATAATTTTGTTTGACGAGAGTTCATTAGTAGAAGGAAAGAGAAATATTCTATTGGTTAAACTTCTTTTAATCACGTGGAACTGATGCACACAATAAAATCAAGTTTTTCAGTGTAATTTCATTGGAAAAAGAGCCTGTTGTCCAGTTCAGAGCAGAAGTGATCATCCTCCTGGTTCCTAACTCAAGACCCTGGTACATTCTAGACAGAGGGGGAGGGCCCCTTCAGGGACTACGAGATGGCCAACATTGCTGTCACTGAAAATTTTCACTGTCTCAATACTTTTGGGGGTCAAAGTTTGTTGGCCCTCTGGAACCCCCACTCACCTGGAGGCCCCAAGCAATTGCCTGCCCTGCCTATCAGCAAGCGACGCCCGAGTGGTTTTCTGGAGGAGCAGAACAAAGAATCATACGTCGAGGCTGGAGAAACTGATCAGGAGAGCAGGAACAGGAGAGAGCTGATACTGACGGGAGTATAATGTGCAATACCTTATGTGCAATACTACAATTATTACCTGAAGATGTAGCGATAATCTCTGCTTTTTCTCTCTTTCTTTACTTATTTATTTTCCCTTTATACGTATAAATGACTGCTAGACGTGTTACTGCTGCTACTGCTGGAAAACAGAAGATCACTAAAGATCGTCTGAGTCTGACTGAAGTGGGAGGAGGACTTTGAAGGTTTTGTGGATGATGATCTATGCTACCCTCTAGTGGTAGAATGTGCCAACTGCATGATCTGATGATGAGATCTGTGTGAAGGCACATAAAACCATTTGTTAATCACTGGATTTATCAGTTCTTTAAAGTTTCTTAAATTCCTCTAAAACAACCACGTTTTTAAGAAGACATCAACAAATGGTTTTGGAGGTGATCGTAATCTTCTGCTCATAAATTTGTTGTCATAGCAACAAAGTAGAATCATTTGCCTGTAGAAATGATGCATATATAGAAAAGATAAACTATGAGTTTGCTCAGCACTATGCAAAAGCATCCATAGAGCTCCCAGCAGCTGCTGCACAAACACACCCACAGAAGTTCTGGATCAGATTCAGATCAGGGTCAGAGTTTCTGACTCACAGCAGCAGGAAGAAAGAAGTAGAACTCAAGAACAGGTGGGTGATCCTAATCATTTTTATGGGATAGTTTAGTTTGTATTCCAGGGCTCAGGAGATTTGTCCAAAATTGATGCTTTGTGGGAAAAATGCAGAATAAAGAACCAAAATTATAAAGAGATTAATTAATTACAGCCACATTTAGTGCACTGTTTTTTTAATCGCGTTAATCTCATTTTTAATCTAACTTTAGTGGGACTTTCCTAGCCTACCTGTTGGGATTTTTTATTTTTATTTTTATTGTATTTTATGTATATTTCACTATCATGCCATACCACATGTCAGAAGTGACAGAGTGAGTGCTTAAGCTTTTTCATATTTTATTTTGTGATAAACTGTCAGTTTACAGGTCTATTTTAATTTTAGATAAATGTTTTAGTAACAGGTTCTGTGATCACTAGTTGCATTGCTCAAAAAAGCGTTCCTTGATGTAATAACTTAAATTATTCTATATGGACCTGATGTTTTATTTTTAATTTCTAATTATTCAAGACTGACAAAAGAGCACAGTATTATTCCACCTTGGTGATGAAAAAGGAAAGTTTAGAAGTCCGTTAAACAATAAAAGACTTTATAAAGCCAGTTTTTTGTTATATATTAATCTTTTAGTCTGCCACAATAATGTAATGAATTTAAATAAAAATGCATCAAAACGAGGGATTTTCTCAGCCATTAGTAGGTGAGATTAAAAAAGAGATTAATTAGATTAATTAATTACAGGTCATGAATAATTAATCTAAAAAATGTTTATCTCATGACAGCACTAGAAATTAGATCTGCTCACCAAAGTTCACCAATTTTTAGATAAAGCTCAACCGAACATTGACTTAAATGCTTCGGATTTGAAACGGGACAATTTTGGAAAACACTGTTGAAATATATTGTTATAATAATTTGAATAAATTCATCTAAGCTCTTTTTTCAAATCAGATCATTATAAAATGTGATTTTTTTATTGAACAAGAAGTCATTTTGAATTCATTAGGTTGAGTTTTTGATCTATACCTGTTACATACAGAGATCACCTGAAAAATAACCTAAACAATAAAACCTCATGAAGGTGTTTGAATAACGGTATTACAGTTAGTTTAAATGGCAATATATTTAGTTCTAATCAGTCATTAACTCTTATAACCATCAAAACTAATGGCAAAAACAAAATTAACTGGTTTTATTTTGGTGTAACAGTTAAGAGCTGACTTACAGACTGGTTTTAATTTCTTTGTATTTAGTTATTGCATCATTTATTGTTGAATTAACATGATTTCTTTTAAATGTCTGACATCACTTCTGTTATGAGTTGGTGCTAAAAGGAAACACATGCATGAAACTGACTCTTAACGAGAAACTCTACCTTTAGTGTGTTTGGTGTGTAGAGGTTAGATTGATCAGACACAAACATAAATACACTTTAAGACAGTTTGGTCTTTTTTTTTACCATATTTGGTAAAGTTGATATTTCTCTCTTTAGGTCTTTCAGACATGGCGGTAAACTCTTCATCCTCCAACGACTCCTTCCCTCCAGCGTTCTCCTTCACCATAGACGGCATCCTCTCATTTATGACTTGCGTCCTCTCCGGTTCAAACTTCTTCATCTTCCTGTCCTTCTACATCACCTACATCCTCCTCCTCCTCCCTTTCAGCCTCTTCATCCTCCATCATTGCCTCCAGCAGCGCCGACACACCCGCTCCACTTCTTCAGCTCCTTTGATGAGTAACTCGGACTTTTTTACCTGCCACCTGGTCCTCATGGAGCTGATTGCGATCACCGGCTACTCCCTCAGCGGCTGGGCTGTTAACATTCAGAATTCTAACCTGGCAATTGCTGGACTACTTCTCTGTAAAATGACCTGGCACGGGGAGACTTTCTTTCACACCCTCACCTGTGTGGACCGCTACGTGGCCGTCGTTCATCCCATCACCTACTTGACCCTGAAAACTGAAAAAGGGCTCAGGATCAGAAACGTCACCACAGGTTGCGTCTGGTTTGTGAGCTTTGTAGCGATGGGCTTGGCAGTGACCGAAATCTCCCTCATCACAGACCCGTGTGTTCTGTTCGTATCTCTAATGATCGTCTCCTTCTGCAGCCTCTCTGTGCTCTGCGTTCTGATTCGTCCGGGTCCTGGAGAGCAGGGCGGGACCAAGAAAAGGGTTGACAAGTCAAAGCTGAAGGCGTTCTACACTATCATGGTGATACTGGGAGTACTGGTGCTTAGGCTTGCCTGGGGTCTAGTTTGGTGTATTGAGTCTGCGTTAGGTAGTAAGGATGTTTGCTTTATAGTGATGTGCACTCTGTGGTTTAATCTGCCCAGCAGTCTGGTGTTACTGCTGCTGTTTCTGCAGAGAGCAGGAAAGTTGGTCTGCTGGAGGACAGCCATTGACGCCTAAAGGAAAAAAAATTCTTATTAAAAATTGTTTATTGTCATGTGAATTTAGCTAAACTTCCACATAATCCTCCCATTCCGAGCAAGTGCAGCCGGAAGGGTGACAGTAGAAAGGAAAAGTCCATTTTAACAGGAAAAGCTGCTCAGACACGATTTAAAATATGTGCAACCAGCTCCTCTCCAGGCCTGAATGAGAACAAGCAGGTGAAGAAGTGACTGGAGTGATGAAAATATTGTGAAATAAAATGCTTTTGTGTTTTTATTGAAATTAAAATGTGCAAAGTGATTTCATCTTTCATGCAATTCAAAGCATAAATGCAGGAAAACAACAATAATAAAAAATCTTGAAGTTAAATTAATGCAAAAAAGGATATTAATTTTATTTATATTTTAAATTGTCAACAAAAATGCTGCTTATTCAAATTGATAAATATACTCATGTTTTTGTTTAAACTACATCCGATTCAAGTAATTTACTGATTTATCATGAGTTGTTCTTGTTTTTAAGATTTTCTGTGAACAACAAAGTATAAAACGATTGTTTTTTTATGATTGCTTAAAATATATTTATGTAAAAATACTATATGGTATTCATATTACATTTTTTAATACATATTAATTTGAAATATTAGTTTGAAATACATATTAGTTTGACATTTTTCTTCCCTGTGTCCTGTCCGGCTATAAAGCAATCAAGAATTGATGTCTGTGTAGCCTCACAAAGGCCATGGTATTTCATCAAAATGAACTAAGTTTAACTTTTAACTTACAGGCCATGTCAATACGGTCAGGACACTCTGATATCGTATTGCAGTGACATGAAATCTATGCACGTGACCCACTATCTTTAATCTTGCCTGATTATTCCTAAACTTATCCTGCCGCATATCACAAGACGCCAGGATGACGCAAGACTTTCAATCTTTCTTCTTTGAATAAAGTTTATCTTTTCTGCCTCATAAAAGACTTTATAAGTATAAATCATATGTATAATTATACTTGTTGAATTGACAATATGTTGAAGTCTAATGTTTTAATAATGTTTCTAATAATCATAATAATGAATGATGGGGTCACATGTATGACATGAATATTTATTCCAGGATGTGTTTCATATCTTAAATTATACCAGATTAGTATTTGTTGGAGTTAATGTTAATCTGTCAGTATATTCACATTCATAAGTAATAATATTGTTTAAGAACATTTAACATTTGCATTTCACATTAAGGTTTAATAAGATTTAATCCACATTAAGAAACAACCTTATAAGTGTTGGAGAAAGGAAGTGATGCCTGAGGTATCTTGGTAACGCCCACTCTAAGGTGTCCAAACCTGATTCGTCCAAATTAATAGACATGAAAGTGATAAAAACTGGTTCTTTCCCAGAACAAGGCAGGTCACGAAATAATTCCTGAAGGGTCTCCAATAATTCTAGCTAAGCTCATACAAGGAACCATCTTCTCTCTTTTTGACCCCGAGGTCAACCATTTTTGCAAGCTGCATCTGATGCAAACAGACGCACCAGCTTCCTACATGCACCTGGAGTACCCCAAACCAGCGGTTCGTATTTGGGGCCAAGCTACTGTCCAAATACCTTAGAGGTCAACTTCACCGACAGCCTGTCCGTACCGACCTCTCTGACCCCTGAATCACACGAGGATCTCCACACAAGGTGTAGTAGGCTGAAATCTGGTGTCAAATGGTCTTTATTAGTTTGATAATTTGTTAAACCATACAGATTGATTTAACCCAGCCATCATAGGATTCTAAGACACTTAATGCTGGTTCTGCTACATAATATCTAGCTTACATTCCATCACTTCATTGTTTGTCTCAGTATCTTGCTTTAACCATCATTCATCCTAATTTGTCCTGTGTCCTCAATAAGTCAGAAATATAGTATTACATTTATTTTTATAACTATTTTCTCGACTCTGTCTGAATTATTCTGTGTGCGGGTCCCTGATATTACAAAGAACCTAAGGTACTATTAAATCAAAAGTCAAAGATCAATAAGATTGATAATTCATATTTATATAGAATATTACATCTCATTGATCATTTTATAAATGTGTAGCCACATCCATAACGCTACATATTAATGGCGAGCCAGCCAGGAGCTACATCTGGGTGCCAAAAACAAGCGTCCCCTTCAGCACCAGGCTGACCGCCGGGGAGCAGGGCCATTAAAAAAAATGGCCAAGCACAGAAAACACACAGATGTCTCAGATGTAAACACAATTACCCTGCCAGAGCTACACCAAACACACCCAGCTGTTGCTAATGCCCCATCTGACATGAAAACTTTGTTAGAATTGCTTTATTTTAAATCCCAATAGACACAGAGACAGAAATGCAAGAGAAAGGGGGACGAAGAAAGGAAGCGTGGGGGGAGTTCAAACAAAGAAATAAGACAAGAATCTGCTTCTAATCCAGCAGAAAGAGAGAGAGGAAAAAAGGGAAACATGCAAAAATACAACAGAAGCGAGATGTATCACAGCACCAAACAGCGTAGTTGTGCCAATAAGTTTACACACCCTGATGGATTTTGTGTTTTTGGTCATTTTTCAAACAATATGAATTAAAACATAAAACCTTTTTTCATTCTATGGCAGTGATGTTGTGAAGCCATTTCTTGCTATTAGTGAGTGATCATAAAAAGTGTGAATTTTGGGCGTTTGACAACCCATGCATCTTTCATCCAGAGCTGCACAAATATTTCCAGTTTCTGAGTCATGGGTAAAGCAAAATAATTGTCACAGAATCTATGAGAAAAGGTGATTGGAATCTATAAAACAGGAAAGGGATATAAAAGATCTCCAGAAAATTAGAGGTTCTGTTGAAACCAAACCACGGCAATATGTCAACAACTTCAGCGATCAGGTACGTTCTTTATAAATAGCATGAGGTTGATAGTGTAATCAATTTGCAATCAATAACCTAACCCACACAAAGCATAAAACTAATATGATTGTGCAATTTAAAAAGCATTTTTAAATTTAAAAATGTTATATTAATCTACCAGTCCTGAAGGAAGCAAGCAAGTTCTGTCAGGCCTTGGTGCTATCATCGATTCACACACGGAGGAAAGGTCACGTCAGCTGGGGGATCCAGTGTCACGTGGATCTCGGGGAGCAGCGGTGTTGTAAACAACACTGGCTGACTGCTGTTTAGCCACCAGCTAACAAACGCTTGAGTGACGCCCCTTACTGCCTGCAAATAAACAGCGGAAGTGACGCCGTCAAGTCGGCGTGACTCTGAAGATGGCGACAGTGAGTCGCCGAAACCGTCAGTGATTTAAGGTAAATAAAACATCGTAATACTGTGTTAAAGCAAGAAAAACCAATGGAGCTTGAGTGACCCGCAGTGGAGATGGAGTGGACATCACTGGCTGACCACAGGCGTGAGCCGTGGAGACGCGGTGGAGAAAGATATCTATGGCTATCTGTTAGCCATAAGCTAGCAAAGAAGGGTTGGCTGGAGCCCGGGAGACGTGGTTGATATGAAGCAGCTAACACTAGCTTAGCCACCGGCTAGCGGAGGAGTGCTGGAGGAGAGAGACTTGAATAGAAGGAACTTTAGGAGGCATCTTGAAGAAGGACTATGGGACTGATTTGTTGTGACTGGATCAGCAGCTCTAGTATGAAGAAAGAGTGACTTGAGGTGAGTCAGGGAGTTAGGGACACTGCTTGGAGGCTGGTGTCCAGTTGATAGCGGGTGGGAATCTCATCATATGTGGCTGCACATGATGAGGTCCTGACTAATTTGACTTACCTCATTGTTTGTTATTCACACTAACCGAGTACAACAGTGTAGCCCAGTGGTACTCACTCCTGGTCCTGGAGAGCCGGTATCCAGCACGTTTTCCTTGTTTCTCTACTCCAACACACCTAATTCAGTGGTTGAATCACCTGTGCAGCAGCTCATCAAGCTCTTCAAGAGCCTGTTGATCACCTGCTGATTGAAATCAGGTGTGTTGAAGCTGAGTTAAAACTAAAACCTGCTGGATACCGGCTCTCCAGGACCAGGAGTGAGTACCACTGGTGTAGCCAGTCTCTTTTTCTTAGTTGAATTGGCAGACGCCATGCTTCCAGGGCGCACTGCTGCCCTCTGCTGTTTCTTTCAGGTTACAGTCAAAGTGCAAACACGTAAAGCTTGGTTTATGCTTTACGCATGTACATTCTGCGCAGAAATGAGACGCGCGGATGGAACGCATGTCGGACTTTGCAGCGTTTATAGTTCCTTCCTACCTTCTGCGGCTTGTCTCTGCTGTGAGACAATATTCTCCCACAGTGTAGGGGGTGGCATGGGGCTCTACGGCATGCATCCAACACTACACCATAGTAGAAGCAGAAATCACTGATGTTTTACATTTTTTTACTGCTTCCTCGTCTTTTCAGAGTGTGACAGCAATTTCACTCCACGAATTATTAACAATATTTTGATCACGGTGATCTTTATGGGCCGAATCATAGAGATGTTTGTATTTATGAACGTCCGCCACTATGAGCTCTTGCAGTCCACCATGTTTTCCGCGCAGGACCATCCGAGTAGTTAGAAAATTTCCTAGGTGCGCGGTGCGGAAACTTTGGGCCGCGCGGAGGACACGCGGAGGGGCATGGTTGCTAAAATGATGTAATTTGGCCGCGCGGAGCCTTGCGGACTTCGCGGACGTGTCAAGCATAAACCAAGCTTAACGCGGAACTTGTATGTCCCTAAAAAGCTACCGTACTTCAAGATGGAGGATGACCATGGAGCATTGACCACAGTGTATGTATTTAAAAATGTAACATTTCAAGCTGAGAGGAATATTTAGAATTGATGCTGATGAGAAATATTAATGAAAAGGTTTGTGAACTGGACACAGAATTTGATACAAAACAGGTAAAAATATTACACACTGTGTCTTTAACTACAGTAATTTCTTTTCAAATCTGGATAAAAATGCTGTCATTTTTTTCTTTTCTCTCACTGAAGTAACGATCATCTTGACAGATGGATCATAAACAGTAAACAGAGTTTTCAGTTGGAATTTCCTGAAAAAATAAAAAAGTAAATGGGAAAAGAATTTGCCTACAGAAATGAACCGAGTAAAACTAAATGACAAAGTCTAAATTTGCAGCATGCAAACATGGCCGTCACACAGAGTTGCAGAGTGATGAATTATTCTAAGTAATTTAAACTTGGGTCAGATGTCATTTTACAAACATTTCTTGCATTATTGACCAGCAAGAGGAAGGCTGGTAGAAATCTCATGGACAAGGTAGGCTTCCTTACAAGCTAATATACTAACAATAATATTTGTGTTTGAGATTATTGGTTTTTATTTTTACTTTTAGTATAATTAAAAAAAAAAATGCTCATCACGCATTAATCTGGCAATGTATTATTGTTTTTATGAAATAGAGAAAAAATGTAGATAAAAATTAAAAGAATTTTTGTGATTATTTTCCTAAAACCACTTATTTTGCATCAGTTTTATTAGTTAATGACGAATATTATCCATGCCGTTTATTCTGGGGGGGTCACAGTAGCTGTCTGTGCTTCTTTTGCAGAGATGTCTCTAAACTCATCCTTCAACGACTCCCTTCCTCCTGCTCCCCTCTCCTCTGGCAACTCTTTGTTCAACGTGTACCTTTACTGTCTCACTTCAAAGTCGAGCTCTCTCGTTTTCATGACAGTTGAAATCAACATCATCTTCCTCATCCTCCCTCTGTGTGTCTTCATCCTTCAACATGGGGTCAAACAACGGCTGAGAAAGTCGTCCTCCTCAGCTGCAGCGAGTCACTCGGACATCTTCACCTACCACATGGTCCTCATGGAGCTGATTGGAGTGTTTGGATTCATTATCAACCTCTTTGGGAATTGCTACAATTACTTAACTATAAATCTGCTCGGGAGCCTTCTGACGAACTTCACCTGGTTTGGACAGATATTCTTCCACATCCTGACGTGCGTGGAGCGCTACCTGGCTGTGGTTCACCCCATCATCTACCTCAGTCTGAAAAGCAAACGAGGGATCAGAAACAGAAATATTGTCATCGGATGTGTCTGGCTGCTCAGCGTCACAGGGATGAGTCTGATGATGGTTTCAAACTTCTTCTTCGTTTTAGACTTCTCTCTGTTGGTATTAGCTTTAACAATCATCTCCTTCTGCAGCATCTCTGTTCTGTACGTTTTGGTTCGTCCACATCCAGGACAACGTGGTGATGGCAGGGAAAACGTTGACCGATCAAAGCGAAGGGCTTTATTCACAATCGTGGCCGTTCTGGGAGTGGTGGGAGTAAGGATTGCCTTTAATGTGGTCTGGGAGGTCATTTTTATCACAGGGAGTAAAGACAATTGTGTACTAATGGCAATTTGTATGTGGTTTAATGTCCCCAGCAGTCTGGTTTTACCTCTTCTCTATCTCCATAGAGCAGGGAAACTTGAAGGCTGTAGAAGCATCAAACCAGAGGGACACCAAGATTTGCAAAGTGGAAGGACTTCACATACAAGACCAAAACACGCTGCAAATACGTCACATTAAAATGACAAAGACAGTAAATGTTGGATTCCTTTTTTTTACTCACTTGAAGGCAGCGTACTTTTTTATAAGGAATATTTGCCCAACTCAATCTTTACGATAAATCCAAAGTTTAGTTGAGAGCATTGGTAATTAAGCAAGTTTCAAGAATGATTTTTGTAGACCTAAAATTCATGAAGAGGAGGTGTTTGTAGGTCTCTGATAGCCCAGTGGCCCCTAAGGTTTGCGACTCACACTTAAGGTTGTAAAACACTGAGTTAAGGGTCTTTCAACAATCTCCGGGAATTAGTTATAACTGAAACAACAAAAATCATTGAATTGCCCATCATCTCTAAACATGAATAGATGTTGTGACTTTGCCAAAGTTTATTGAAACCATGCCACGGTGAAAGTCAAGAGTTATTTTGAACATGTGGTATAAATTGACTGGAATCGCCCGGGAAAAGGGGGATTGCCAGATCTGGGTTAGAAGAGAGATCCTACTTCAAATGGAGGAGTTTAAGTCTCTTGTTCGTGAGTGAGGGGAGGAGGGAGTAGAAGACCGTCAGGCGGATCCTGGCAGCTTCTGCAGCCATGCGGACGCTAAACCGGTCTGTTGTGGTCAAAAGGGAAGCAAAACTCTCAATTTACCAGATGATCTTCATCCCAATTCTCACCTATGTTCAAGAGCTGTGGGTAATGACTGAAAGAACAAGACTGCGAATACAAGTGGCACCAATGCATTTTCTCTGTGAGGTAGCTGATCTCAGCCTTAGCAATAGGGGGAAGAACTCAGACATTCGGGGAGACTCAGAGTAAAGCTGCTGCTCCTCCATGTCTATGGGCTACCTGAAGAAGTTGAGAATGCCTCTTGGACCCCTCCCAAGGGAGCTGTTTAGGCATGTCCTGCAAGCAGGTGGTCCCAGGGTCAAGCCAGGACACGCTGGAGAGATTATATCTTCATGTCGGAACGCCTGAGGATCCTGCTGATGGAGCTAGTGGAGGTTACCAGGGACAGGGAGAGTCTGGCATAACCTAGGGTGACCAAACGTCCTCTTTTCCCCAGACATGTCCACTTTTCACCCTCTGTCCGGGGCGTCCAGGGGGGTTTCCTATATTGATGAAAATGTCCGGGTTTTCATGCAGGAGCCGGGTTTGAATTACGGGGGAGCTGGAAGCCGTCAACTTATGGCACTCACACACTAGCACCGGGTCGGCTCCGATCGGTCGGCCTCAGTTGGCCCCGGCCCCGCCAGGTTGTTTACACACGTCTTCCAGGACACCCTTTGGAATGCGGACGTGATAGGCGGTCTCAGAAATGCGCGCGAAAAATTGGCGCGAATATATCAGTGATGTGGGCGGGTCAAAGGAGTGCGGAGAAGTCTGCCCGGTGTCTGCGCTCATCACAGCAGACGGGAACAGAGAAACGGCTGGGTGGGTCAAAGGAGCGCGGAGAAGTCCGCGGTCTCTTCCTTATTAAACAAAAAGCTGCGTGGCAGCACTGTGTCAGTGTGTGTGTGTGTGTGCGTGCGCGCTGCGCTCATCACAGCTGACGGAAACAGATAAAACAGCTTCAGTCAGAGGCTTGTTAACTCCTCCGCATCCAGAGTGATAATGAAGCGCGCATGCGGGAAGCCCCCGCTGGCGGATTCTATCCGCTAATCGGAGGTTCCCCCTAAAGGTAGGCGTGAATTTGAGCCGACCAATGAGTCGGCAGTGGGTGTGTTGGCCCGGTTTTCGGCGCGAGTCAGACCACCTTCAGATGAGGGCCGAAAACACGTACGGTTCAGCCACAAAAATCCCCAGGCCACCCGGATGTGAAAGAAACATACCCAATCCCGCCCGGTCCGAGCCGGTGCTAGTGTGTAAGCGCCAATACACACCCAGGGAAGCCCGAAAAAAGATCCTGTTTCTACCTATATTACAGTATTTATATGGACTCTCAGCGCACCGGGGATTCTTTTGTGAGGAGAGGACAGATGATGCTGATTGTTGAAGCGCTCCCGGCAGCTGCGCATGGCCAGTAGGCTATCATTTCCAAAGTGGCGTCACCAAAAATATAATTAACACGCGATCGTTGATGTCCGTTCATCTAATCTTTACTTCTGTCTTTTAATCGTATCTTTTATTCGTGTCTGACGCGCTTCGCAGCGGAGCCCGTCACCCGTGCACCGGTGATTTCACCTCACCCGCGCGGCCTCGCAGCGCACACTCCACTATTTCTCAGCCAGCAGATTCATTTGAACTGTTAGTTTAAAAGTAACTCGAGGTGAAACAGGAGGAAGTCAGGAAACAGTTTTTTTCTGGTGGATTGAGGAGAAGCAGGAAGATCAGAGACAAACAGGAAAATATTCAAATAAAAAACAAGAAAACAAAGTTAATGAAAATGTTGGTAGATTTATCCCACTACACCTTTTGACCTTCATAAAGCAATAATTCATAAGCGTGTAATATTTATTTATTTGATATCAGATCACCTTCAAAATTCAGTCCCACATCCAGGGCCGTATCAAGGCATTTTGGGGGCCAAGGCAAACAGACCCCCCATCCCCTCCCCGTCACTGGGCTCCCCCAGAATCCTCTGTGTAATTCAAACCCTGCCCAGGAGTATTAATTATAGTGTTGGCAAAAACACCTCGGTTTACATATGAATTGTTCTAGAGCCATTTTGTTGGCAGAATCTGATATTTTAGCTCTAAGCCAGGTGTCCCAACATGGTTTGTGCGGCGTCGCCAATATAATGTGACGTCATCAGTAGGCACAGATCCCCTGTCCTCTTTTTTGGAAATGGAAATATGGTCACCCTAGCATAACCCTAACCCAGCAGGTCAAAATGGACAAATTGATAGGTTGAACAAGAGCTAATTATTTTTATTATTCTTTATTTCCATGTTCATGTCCATTAAGCAACAAGAACGACCAATCTAAAGCTCCCCATTTTATTTGAATATCCCTCGTTGTGTATGTAAATCTGCTATTTGAATGTTTGCAAATGCTCATGCAACAAAGTTGCTATAGTATTACTTCAGGTGTATGATGTTATGTAAACTGGTCTGGTATTAATGTAGTGAAGGTTTGTTTTTGTACCCTTGCAAAAATGCCCATAGAAGAAAATCCTTCCTGATGTCAGAATCAAAAATAAATCCATCTGATTGATTCTTGACCAGCTTGCTGTGGTTTGTTTTCTTTTGAATCTGGGGATGCAAAGAAACATTTGCCTATAGAACTGAGCCATATAGAACAGATGGCACATGCATGCAAAAACTCTAGTTCAAAAAGCAACGTTTGTTTTGTTTGGCTTTTAATATTTTAATAGAATATCAGTAAATCAATTATAATGTAAATAAACTGAAAGGCATTTTCACAACTGTTAGCAGCTGGTTTTCTTTAGGCAAGGTAGCGTTATTTGTACAACACATTTCATACACAGAGGCAAGTCAATGTGCTTTCCATTAGCGAGAACAGCACAAACATTAACATAACGTGACAGCACAATTAAAATACACAAATACATTTAGATCAAATTAAATACACAATAATAAAAATAAACAAAGTTAAAGGCTGAGCAGTTACAGTGCAGAAGGTGCAGCATAAGAAACATTCATTCATAGGCTGATGAATACATGAAAGTTTTCAATTTTGATTCAAAAGTTACTAGAGTTGGGACACATTTGAGGTCATAATGAAGCTGATTCCATCTGTGTGCAGCATAGTAGCTAAAAGCAGCAGGGCACTATCAAAGCATTAAAACCTTTTATGCTGCATTTAATTAATCAATATCGCACCACAACCCTTGACCCAAAGATCAAGCTGACTGTGGTTTGCAGAGGCCTCCCTTTTGAGGGTAACTAATAACTCTAATAAAGGTGGGCAGAGACCCCCATGAGGCTTACCTTTGCTTCAGGTGACTGAGTCCAGTGGAACTTGCTGGCCAGGAGAAATCTCCACACTTCCCAGGTATCTTGACCCACAGCTGTACTGTAGTCCTGAAGGTAACAATGGATTCTGACGCAGTTGACCCCCTCAATTTTTTTTTAATGTTGATGATTATAACTGACAACTAATGAAAATCCCAAATTCAGTATCTCGGAAAATTAGAATATTTATTAAGACCACTGCAAAAAAAGGATTTTTAGAAATGTTGGCCAACTAAGAAAGTATGAACATGAAAGGTATGAGCATGTACAGCACTCAATATTTAGTTGGGGCTCCTTTGGCCTGGATTACTGCAGCAATGTGGCGTGGCATGGAGTCGATCAGTCTGTGGCACTGCTCAAGTGTTCTGAGAGCCCATGTTGCTCTGATAGTGGCCTTCAGCTCTTCTGAATTGTTGGGTCTGGAGTATTGCATCTTCCTCTTCACGATACCCCATAGATTTTCTATGGGGTTAAGGTCAGGCCAGTTTGCTGGCCAATCATGAACAGGGATACCATGGTCCTTAAACCAGGTACTGGTAGCTTTGTCGCTGTGTGCAGGTGCCAAGTCCTGTTGGAAAAGGAAATCTGCATCTCCACAAAGTTGGTCAGCAGCAGGAAGCATGAAGTGCTCTAAAACTTGTGTTGACCTTGGACCTCAGAAAACACAACGGACCATCACTGACTGTGGAAACTTTACACTGGACCTCAAGCAATGTGGATTCTATGCCTCGCCTCTCTTCCTCCAGACCTTGATTTCCAAAGGAAATGCAAAATTTTCTTTCATCAGAGAACATAACTCTGGACCACTCAGCAGCAGTCCAGTCCTTTTTGTCTTTAGCCCAGGTGAGATGCTTCTGACGCTGTCTCTTGTTCAAGAGTGGCTTGACACAAGGAATGCAACAGCTGAAACATGTCTTGCATACGTCTGTGCGTGATGGTTCTTGAAGCACTGACTCTAGCTGCAGTCCACTCTTTGTGAATCTCCTCCACATTGTTAAATGGGTTTTGTTTCACAATCCTCTCCAGGGTGAGGTTATCTCTATTGCTTGAACACTTTTTTCTGCCACATCTTGTCCTTCCCTTCACCTCTCTATTAATGTGCTTGGACACAGAGCTCTGTGAACAGCCAGCCTCTTTAGCAATGACCTTTTGTGTCTTGCCCTCCTTGTGCAAGGGGTCAATGGTCGTCTTTTGGACCACTGTCAAGTCAGCAGTCTTCCCCATGATTGTGTCGCCTACAGAACTAGACTGAGAGACCATTTAAAGGCTTTTGCAGGTGTTTGGAGTTAATTACCTGATTAGAGGGTGGCACCAGGGGTCTTCAACATAGAACGTTTTCATAATATTGTAATATCAGTTATAATCATCAAAATAATATAAATAAACATTAGAAATATATCAGCCTGTGTGTAATGAATGAATCTACTTTTTGAATGGAATTACTGAAATAAATCAACTTTGTCATGATATTCTAATTTTATGACCAGCACCTATAGGTGAAAAAAAACATAAGCTTCCAACACCATTTATATGCACATCCATTTTAAGCACATCATCCAATTTTACCTCCAGGATGACAACTGCCTTCTTATTTGAAGCTAACAAACCAAGACCATCACAGTGGTTCTTCATGCTTCTCCTACCCTGTCTGAAAACAATTACCTCAGTCTTCTTCTCACTGAAGTTTTAGAAAGCCACCTTTTGTCTCCCAAACAATCAAGAAGAGACTGTAAGTAGTGCACTGATCCCTGCTGCAGCAGAAAATATACCTGCTATATATACAGTATATATGCTGTCTGCATACAGGTGGGATTTATTGTCATTTATGTGGAACATCTACCTTGATGGCAGTACATAAACAGAGAACCAGAGTAGACCAAGGGTAGAGCCCTGTGGTACCCTCCCAGCTGAGATTTCTGCAGCTGGATGAGTACTTACCCATCATTAATCTATATGTTGACATGGAAATGAAACATAGTCAATGTAACATGTATGTATTCTTGGTTGTGCTGGTCTGCAACTCAGGGTGTTCAGTCATAGAAAGGGTGAAGTTAAATGTGAACATGTGCCACAGGCCACCAGTTGGTGCTCAATTTATAATAGGGCAATTTGCCTACTGAAATACACCATTAAAGACAACAACAAAGCACTGATTTGTTTTGCAGCTGGCTAAAGAAAAAGAAAGTCATTGATTTACATGTTACACAGACAGGTACTAAAGTACTGCAGGTTCATTAACCTCACATTAGTGTCTAATCCTTAATAGGAGCAGCAGGACAGAAGGAGCTGAACCTACGTAAAGGTGAGTGTTCTTACAAAGTTATACTTTTGCTTTGTTTACAACTTAAAATAAATTGTAGGTTATTTTGAAATTAGTTTTGGGAAATCGTTGGATCATTTTTTCCTAGAATGTGATACAATTTTGAATGATGAATCAGATATTTTAATCCAGGTTTTATCAGGTTATTAAACTGTTTTTCTAAAGTGAATTTATGTTAAACTTCTTTAATGTCTAGTAGTTTTGATTTAGAACAGTTTATTATCAAAGCAGACACAGATCCTCACTGTTAGTGTTGCATGATTGTGCATATGCGATAGAGAACGTCTGCACATTAAAGGTCATTTGAAGATGCTAAACAGTTTTAGACAGGATCATTTATAATGCTTTCTGTCTTTAGGGTTTGCCATCGTATATTTACAGTGGCATTTGAAGCCCCTGCGATATGTAGCATCATAAACTTTACATCAGCTGGCATTTACATAATTAAAGCAAAGAAATACATTTAAATATTGCACTTGAGCAGATTTAATCCACCTCATTATCTTTCTGCCCTTTCTAGATGATGGCACAGTCCTCCTCTTCCAATGACTCTCTTCTTCCTCCTGAAGCGTTTTTCATCTACATGTATTGCTTATTGTCCAAACCAATCCCATTCATCATCACAGGAGTTCTCCTCTTTAGAGTTCTTCTCATCCTCTCTCTCAGCACCATAATCCTCTACCTCGGGCTCCGAGAGAGGAGAAAACAGCTTTCCTCCTCAGCTGCAACAATGAGCCACATGGACACGTTCACTTACCACCTGGTCATAATGGAGCTCTTTGGTGTTCCCGGGAACCTTGTCTTCTGCTGTGGCTTATATATAGAGGATTTAAACATTGTAAATTATGGGCAAATGTGTATGGATTTCATTTGGTATGGAGAGATCTTTTTTCATGTCTTGACATGTGTGGAGCGCTACCTGGCGGTTGTTCATCCCTTCATCTACTTGAGCCTGAGGAACGAGAGAGGGGCCAGAATCAGAAATATAAGCGCTGGCTGTGTCTGGCTGCTTTGCTTTGTGATGGTAGGTTTGATGACATCAGTGACAGAAATAATTACCGTAACAGGTTTCTGCCTTTTGTTTTTCTCCTTTTTAGTCAGCTGCTTCTGCAGCTTCTCGATTCTCTGTGTTCTGATTCGTCCAGCTCCAGGGGATCACAGCGAGGACGGCGAGAGGGTTAACCAAGCTAAGAAGAGAGGATTTTATATCATTTTGACAATTCTGGCATTTCTGGTACTGAGGTTTACTTGGGATATTGTAGAAATTACAGTGAATGTGGTAACAAAAGGAAACGGTTGTATCGTGATCATTTGTGGTTTCTGGCTTGAACTACCAAACAGTCTGGTGTTGCCTCTGCTGTTTCTGCAAAGAGCAAAGAAAAGAGTGTTTTCAGACCCATAGGTGTTAGTTTTACAGCTGATTTAAATCTGGGACATTTTACAGGTCTGACTAGGCTCAAGGCTTACGTTTTCTCTTGTTTGTTCCTTTTTTGTTCTAAAATATTGTAATTTCAAACAATTTAAGTTATTTTTTTATATTAGTTACCCCTAATGTACTGTCTAGTCACTGTGTATTTCTTTTATAATGAAATTGTTTTCTTACATGGACACTTCTGCCAAGGTAAATAAATTATGACTTATATTTTTGTTTTGTTTTAATGATTTAAAAAATGGTCATAAAACTCTGCAGAAGCTTTTTGATCACCCACTCGCTTTGGATCAAAGCGTCTGCTGAATACATAAACATGAGCAAAAATATCATGTGTTTTTTTCATACACGGCTGTGTGTATTCTTGTTTTTTACATAAAAAAATAAAATGTTTTTTAAGGAAACTAAGTTTGTTTGTAGGACCACAAAGTTTATTTTCTGCTATTTAAGTTTTTGGATTACAAAAAGCAATAGAAGTAGATTTACGGCCTCAGCTAGTGCCCAGTGGTGTTCACAGCGGTGCTGCAAGGTTGTAATAAGCCCCAAGCAGACACTGACGTGTGTGACTTTTTATAGTTTTCTCTTTGCTAAACTACTTGATTTTTATTTTTTCATGCTTTTGTGTTGAGCCCTGTCATTGTAATATCGTTCAGGACAATAAAGTGATCTGAATCTGGTTACTGAGCCCTGCATTGGGGTTTGGGTCTTCCAAAGATCCATGGGACCCAGTGCAACCCTTGCATGTACTGGTGGTTGTGAGACTGCTGTGGGTGGGAGCAGGTGACCAAAAACACACCGAGTACCAAGACTGGTGAGTAAATCAGAGGTTGGTATTAAAATTATGACTGGAGAGTAAAAAATAAAATTGGGCGGAAATTGCAATCAATGCTTTGTCTTGTGAAATAAAGCACTATGTGCATATAATCAGATTCATCGTAAAGTACACGTTTAATTAAATAATGGGTCTGTGGGCGGAGGTGGGATGGACAAAAATATTGCATGACTGCGGAAAGAGAGACTGAGCTTGGGTGGCAATGGTAAACAAATGTAAGTCAGAAAATCTATTAAAAAATAGTTTTGTTCAGAGCCTGTGAGCATTTGCTTACTTTTTAAATCACACATATGACAACAATAAGAGGAGTTAATCTTCCATCCATCCATTATTGTCCGTTTACCTGGGGTTGAGTCGCGGGGGCAGCAGCCTAAGCAGAGAGGCCCAGACTTCCCTCTCTCCAGCCACTTGGGCCAGCTCCTCCGGGGGAATCCCAAGGGGTTCCCTGGCCAGACAAGAAACATAATCCCTCCAGCGTGTTCTGGGTCTTCTTAGGTCTCCTCCCGGTTGGACGTGCCCCAAAAACCTCACCAGGTTGGCATCCAGGAGGCATCCTAACCAGATGCCCGAGCCACCTCAACTGTCTCCTCTCGATGTGGAGGAGCAGCGGATCTACTCCAAGCCCCTCCCAGATGAACGAGTTTCTCACCCTATCTCTAAGGGAGAGCCCAGACACCCTGCTGAGAAAACTCATTTTGGCTGCTTGTGTTTGCGATCTCTTTCTTTTGGTCACTACCCAAAGCTCGTGACCATAGGTGAGGGCAGGAACGTATCTATTCTATCTCTTCACCACGACAGACCGGTACAACGCCCGCAGCACCAATCCACCTATCGATCTCACGCTCCACCCTTCCCTCACTCGTGAACAAGACCCCGAGATACTTAAACTCCTCAACTTCAGGCAGACCTCGGCCCTGACCTGGAGAAGGCATTCTACCCTTTTCTGATTCAATATATGGTCTTGAATTTAGTGGAGCTTATTCTCATTAATATTCTACTGCTTTTAAATTGCTGTAAAAGTATGGATATACTTCATGTCTGTCTCATGCCTGAAATATTCTTGGTTGTGCTTGTTGTTGTAGAAGTTTCTAACCATAGGGAGATTGATTTTAAATGTGAATATGTCCAACAGGCCATAAGTTAACCAATGGAGACATTTGCCTTCTGAAATGAACCATGACAGAACATGACAAAGCACTGCTTGTTCAATGACTTCACATCGGTGTCCGATCCAGAAAAGGAGCAACAGGAAAGGAATACGACTCCACGCAAGGTGGGTGTCCTAATAAATTATTACAGGATGACGTACGACTTTAATGTGGGGTCGTTTCTACAGTTTAGTCAAATCTGTAGTTAGGAAAATCTTTTATATCTTACTAAATGTCAGATGATTAACAAATATTAATCTAGCAGTAAACAAGTGAAACAGATGTAGCAAAGTAACTTTTTAAATGCGTTACTGCTGACTCTAACCAGTGGTGTCTGTTATTAGAGATTCAACATGTTTGACCCTAGCGTAATTTTTAAATGATAATCTGTTTAATCCATTTAACTTTGTCCTCGCTTCTCTAGATGTTGGCAGGCTTCTCATACCCAAACAACTCTGTTCTTCCTCCACAATCTGTGAATGGGAATGCCTCCACACCGTGCTTCATGTCTAGACCAAACTCTTTAATACTCACAACATCATACATCTCCAGAATGCTCCTCATGCTCCCGCTCAGCATCATAGTCCTCTACCACGGGCTCCAGGAGTGGAGAAAAAAGCTTTCCACCTCCTCAGCAGCAACAATGGGTCACATCAACACCTTCACCTACCACCTGGTCATGATGGAGCTCATCAGTGTGCTTGGGAATGCTCTCTACTGTAGTGGCATATACATGGAGAACGTGAGCATTATGGCATATGGGACAGTGTTTATGAACTTCCTTTGGTATGGAGAGGTGTTCTTTCATGTCCTGACATGTGTGGAGCGCTACCTGGCTGTGGTTCATCCCTTCACCTACCTGAGCCTGAAGAACGAGAGAGGGGTCAGAATCAGAAACATCAGCTCTCTCTGTGTCTGGCTGCTTTGTTTTATTAAGGCGGGTTTGACCATAGCAATCAGGGATGATGTTGAATTAATTATAAATGTCTGTCTTTTGATATTTTCCTTGTTGGTCATCTGCTTCTGCAGCCTCTCAGTTCTCCGTGTGCTGATTCGTCCAGTGCCAGGAGATCAGGGTGAGGGCAGGCAGCGGGTTGACCAATCAAAAATGAGAATGTTCTTTGTTATTTTGCTGATCCTGGTATTGCTGTCATTGAGATTAACTGGGGATCTGGCTCAGATGATACTGATTTTGGTCGGGAATGAAAATGACTGTGTGTCATTGGTTTGTATTTTCTGGCTTCAACTGCCCAACAGTCTAGCATTACCTCTGCTGTTTCTGATAAGAACAGGAACGATAGTGTGTTGTCAGAATAATGAAGGTTAGTTCTTCATGTCTTCAGGGTCATCTGGTTAAAGTTTTCATGTTTTTATTCAGTCATACAGGTGTACAAGATTATTACTGACAGCTGATTTAAATCTGTATATCTTTAGCTGTATGATTATCTCTTTTATCTCTGTCTATTGTTAGAATGTTTATCCCTTTTTCTGCAGTTCTGACATTTTGCATTCTATTTCAATTTATGAATCTTTTTTCTTTATTCCAGTGTCATCAGATCATGCATGTACATATTTTAAATGTTTTCATGTTGACGGTTTTAAAATCTTTCAAAGTATTTCTTAGACTTTTATTTTCTTTAGCTAAAAAAATCATGGAATATTGTTTTCTTTTTAAAGGGATATTCCACCCAAAATTGAAATTTAGTCTGTTGACATATTTCCCAGAGTTAGATAAGTGAGATAAAACAATTTTAAACCAGCCCAGTCTTTCTCCTGACCCGGCTCTACTCCTTTAGCTTTAGCTTAGCATAAAACACAGTAAGTGAATGGATCCAACTAGCACTGTAATTAAAAAACAGTCCTTAAAATCACTTAGTAGTGATTCCAATTCTTATATGTGACCTAAATCATCATATTGATTGCAAGTGAAAATAATTAATAACAAAAAGGAATCACAGGAGCCATTTTAGACTTGGGACTTCTTTATGAGAAAAGGGTGGAATATCCCTTTAACATTCTTTCTCTCATGTGCTGAGTATTTTTAACATATACTACCTCCTGTATAGAACCATAGATAATACAATCATGTTACTTTGGTTTGTTAATTAAAAATAACACAAGGAATTTTAGAGGTGGCTAAAGTGTTTTTATATATTTATAAGGTGGCAGTATTTATTTTTCCTTCCAGTTAAATTTTGTGCAAGAGGGACTTTTAAGGGGTCTATGGCCTTCCTTCTGCACACAATTCAGTTATATTTATGTAGAAAGAAAAAAAACCCTCCAGTGGCTAAACCTACTCATTTCAAAGACTAAAGCCTGTTTCACACTGAATGCGGCGGTATGGAAGGTGCTCTAGTTTCCGTATGGCTTCCAGACAAACTACCATTCACACCGACTGCGGTTCTTGTTCTGAAAGCCTCCAGAAATCTGCTCCCAAAAGAACACCAAATGATTAGAAACATGACACAATACATTTAAAATATACCTGTAAAAATAACATGAACTTTCATGACAATCTGCATTCGGTGTCCACAAATAATGTGAATCTGCAGCCGGTGTGAATTCTCAGATTTGAATTAATCATTGTTGATCTATGCAGATTCCGTACGCATTCCAAACCATATATATTTCTCATTTGGTGTAAAACAGGCGTAACACTGAGATATGCGTCTGACAAAAAATGTATTCCAAATGCTGAAAAATGGTATTTCTGTACCAAAAACGTTAATTGAAGACAAGCAGAAATCCTCTGCATTGTTAATTCACACAAAATGGGGCAGGCGTGTCAGGAAACATATCAGTTGTGCCCTCACAGTGAAGGCAGAAAATGCTGTATTACTGTACTACATCATGGTGTTTCCATTGTTTATAAGTTTTGAGCCAACAGAGTAGGTTATCATTTTGCTTTGGCTGTACTCTGTGTGAGCAGTGACAACATTTGCCTACTGAAATGAACCATGAGAGACAATTGCAACACACTGAATTGTTTTAACATGCAAAGACAAATATATAAAAAACCATCAATCTATACATTAAGCACAGAAGCTCTAAAGTACTGGAGGTTCAAGGACTTCAGCGTGGTTCTGATCCTGGAGCGAAGCAACAGCAAAGCCAGACATTAAAACTAAACAAAGGTGGGTGTTTTTAAAAATGATTGCAACAGTTTACAGTTGGTTTTCGTTTTTGTCATTTTATGCCATGTAATAAAAATTAATTTTTGGATCAAATGGGACCTATTTTTAGAAACATGATGTTTTACTGAAAATGAAAATATAACCAAATAATAATAACTATGAATAAAAAAAACTTATGAAACTAGTTTTATAGAAAAACAACTTTAATTTTATTTTTCAAGTTTGATTTAGTTTTTGTTCCTAACCGATCTTTTTGACATTTATTGGCATTCAGGAAAGAAATTCTGATATGAAATGTATTCTGATATGGATACATTTCAATGTACTGAAGTTAAACGATGGAATTAGACAAAAATTTCAAAGTCAAACCATAAATGACTTCATGCATAAATGATTACAAAGTTTATTTTTATTCAAATTAACTTTTTTATTTAATCAATTATTCAAATTTCACAGTTCTAGTAAGTAAGTAAGTAAGTAAATTTTATTTGTATAGCACTTATCACAGAAAAAGAATCACAAAGTGCTTCACAAAGATCAACAAAAAACAAGATAGTCATCATAAAATGATCTTAAAACAAAACAACAGAATATCATAAAATCATTAAAAATCAGAAAACAGAAAGTCATAAAATTATAAAAATGATAAAACAAATGAAAGATTATTATAAATACAAGTTAGAAAAAACGAATAAAACATAAAAGATTTAAGTAAAAGCAGTTTTAAACAAAAGGGTCTTCAGCTGCTTTCTAAAGGTGACCAGACTGTCAGAAACACGTAGGGATAAAGGAAGTTCATTCCAAAGTCGGGGTGCAACAGCCTGGAAAGATCGATCACCTCGACTTTTATATCTGGTCGTTCTAATCACTTTATTACATTTACACTCATGTAAATAAACATTTCACATTGGACACATTTCATTTTTTTATAGTTTGTTGTAATTTTATCATTAATGACAAATGTCAAAACATTTTCATTGTAGCTGTATAATACTGCTGTGCATTAACTTGGCAAAAATCTGTTCAATTAAATCCAATTCAAATGGCATCTGGTTTCTGAAGCTGCTGTCATTTGCAACATTTTACCACATCTCAGCTAATAAAGTGAAATCAGGTTTCCAGGAGGGAGAGAAATGTTTGTAAAGACTTTTTAAATGTACCAACCTTCCTTCTTCCTTTAGATGTTCTCCTCCTCCATCAATGACTCGCTCTCTGATCAGAACTCCTCCATCCCATCAGGCATGATATGCTACATGTCCAGACCAAACTCATACATCCTAATGGCATTGTTCTTCACCAAGCTCATCCTCATCCTCCCTCTGAGTGTCATAATTCTCTACCACGGTCTCCAAGAGTGGCGACGTAAAGATTCCACCTCCTCAGCAGCAGCAGCAACGGGTCACATCAACACCTTCACCTACCATCTGGTCCTAATGGAGCTTTTGACTGGTTTTGGGCCTTTTCTCTTCTGCTGTGGCATTTATATGGATGATTTAAACCTAGTGATTTTTGGGATTGTTCTGATAGAGTTCAGCTGGTATGGAGAGATGTTTTTTCACGCCCTCACATGTGTGGAGCAGTACCTGGCTGTGGTTCATCCCTTCATCTACCTGAGCCTGAGGAATGAACGAGGGATCAGAATCAGGAACGTCAGCACTGCCTGCGCCTGGCTGCTTTGCTTCACAGAAGTTGTTTTTGAGATGTTTCTACCCAATGGGGATATGTCAGTCATTCTAGAGTCCGGTATTCTGATTCTGACCCTATCGGTCATCATCTTCTGCAGCCTCTCGGTTCTCTGTGCTTTGATTCGTCCAGTCCCAGGAGATCGGAGGGAAAGCAGAGACATGGACAAATCAAAGAAAAATGCTTTCTGCATCATTTTGATCATATTGTCATTGTTGCTTCTGAGATTTATTTGGGATCTGACTATGTTTGGGTGGTATGTAACAGGAAAGCAAGGAAACTGCATCATAATGGTTTGTGGCTTCTTGGTTCATTTGCCTAATAGTTTAGTGTTGCCTCTGCTGTTTGTTCAAAGAATGTGTTCTAAGACCAATAAGCATTAGTTTAACATTGCTTAAGTTTACTATGGTAAATAAGCACCATTAAACAATGAAAGAAAAGGTGAATTTCTTGGTGTTAATTTTATGGAAAAACTTCTATTTTCTGAATTTGACTAATTTGGATGTTAAAAGAAAAAAGCCAAAATTTCTAGGATAAGATAAGATTTTATTGATTCTACAATGAGGACAATTGTGCGAAAGCTTTAGAAAGACACTTGACTGTAAACTTAGATTAAGTTCCTAAATTGTAAGACAAAAGCACAACATCTCTGAGATTGTTGCCACGAATCTGCAGGACAGACCTCTGGGTCAGCTGTAAGATGGACAAAAACAAACATAAAACAGGGAAACACTTGAGACCTCATTTACAAAGACTTTCTGATTTTTTAAAATGAAAATATGACATACAATTTATTTCAGTCTGAGCACAAAGAGATCCAGTGACTTAAAGCGTACACAAGAATGGGTCCAAGCAAATTACATTTATGTGTCCTGACTGAGTGTACATTATGGAATAGCAGGCATTTCCCATCACATGCCTTCATATAAAGATGGAAATGGATGTGTGTGTGTGTGTGTGTGTGTGTGTGTGTGTGTGTGTGTGTGTGTGTGTGTGTGTGTGTGTGTGTGTGTGTGTGTGTACTTATTTAGTAAACATGTGTTTCTTCTCTTTTATCTACATGCAGAAGAGGAGCATTTGTATTAGTGGCATTAGTTATGTACTTACTTGTATTTACATGGATCACACAGATTCTTAAATGAATGCATTAGTAAAGTTCTTGGGATGCTGGATGTGATCAAGTGACTTGATGATAGATGTGTGTTAATATTTGCATAATTTATAGTTTCTGAGCTAAAGGATATAGGATGCTCAGGTCTGTGCTGAGCTTGAGCAGTAAAACATTTGACTACTGAAATGAACCATTAAAAACTATCAAAATGCACTGGTTTGTTTTGCAACATTCAAATATTGTAAAAACAAAGCCAAACCATATATTGAGCACAGAAATGCTATTATCCTGGATGATTTTTGACTTCATGTTGGTTCTTATTCTGGAAAGAACCAACAGAAAGTAATAAATAAATACGCTTAGTAACATCACTCACTAAATTCAGGGGGTTGCTTAGGTCTTAGTGTTACCAGCCAGTTAAATGAGTGCCACTGACAATTTTGAGAATGTAAAGGCAAATTCCCAAAAATGGAGAACTGTAACAACCTTGAGAACACCACAAGCAATGACTCAGGCTATCATTGTGAAACATGGTGGATGATGATGAAATTTGACTAAGGTCTGTCAGCTGCAGCTCAGAAAGTACCAATGGAAACAGTAGATGGAGCCAAAGTAGTGCTCCATCATACTAATAGATCTGTAGAAGAAAAATAAACAGAACAGGAAAAAATACATGTACCATTGAGCTTGTGAAGTGTGAGCTTGGTGTGATCTCAGGGTATTTTCAGACCCTGACAAGGAGCTAGCTAGCCCATAGAAATTTTGTGGCAAAGGTCCTTTTAGTGGCTGTTGCTCTGGTTTTGTTATGCTGGGTTGTGTAGATGTGTTTCCTCATAGAACGCTGGATTGTTATAAAAATAACTGCTCTATTTTATGTTCTATCCTAACCTGTCAGTTTTCAACAAAGAAATTGGGGGCTCGTCCAGGATGTGCTTGTGTCATTATGATTGAACAAATTTGAATTTGTGCAAAATATTAATGCTAGTCCCCTAAAACCTATGCAGTTTGTAGATTTTTGGTAGTTGACATTACATTGTAACTGTCTTGTGGAGCTGGTTTGGTAATGTGAGCCAACATGTGGCTAAATAAAGTCTTTTTATGGGCTGGCAAAGTTTATTTAAAAGATTTATTTTGTGTGTGATTAAAGGGAAATCTACCAACATTTCAGTAAATTGTTGCCAGAGTTCAAATTATCTGGTAGTCAAAGGTCAGGATAAACATTGTTGTCTCTAAAAATACATTTCCAAAAGGTAAACAAATTCCAGTTGTTGCTATTTTACATTCAGATTAAAGCACCTTGGGGGGTTGTAGAACCCTAGAAGTCACTATACAAATACTGGCCATTTACCATTCAACAACTTTTATTTATAGCTCATTTCGTCCACTCCTTGCCTTTGTGGCTTCATCTTCCAAATTCAAATGATGTGTCAAAGAAGCAAAATCCAGGCACTGGCACCAGGATTCATGTTAGTGAACCTGCCAGGTGCCAAGTGGAAGAGACCATAAACTGAAAAATGTTTGGTCCGGCTTCTGCCCAATTTGAGCTGTGGGGCAATTTGCCTACAGGAATGAACCCTATAATAAAACTGGAAAGCACTAATGATTTTGGCAGAGATAGTGGAGTCTGATCCAGGAAAGGAGCAACAGGAGAGTAAGAAATCAAACCAGGCATAAAGGTGAGTGGTCTTTGAATTGGTTGATATAAAAAGACTGATAAAAAAAATTCTAACAATACAAAGTGTTTATTAGTTATGTTGCCTGCATGAGTGCAATGTTTTATTTATTTCAGGAGACATTTGATGTGCAGCTTTTTGTACTTAGCATAAATTCAGCAATCAAACACATAACATAGATCAACGTTTCCCAACCCTGGTCCTCAGGGCACACTGTCCTGCAAGTTTTCCATGTCTCTGCTTCAGCACACCTGATTTAGATCGCCTCCTCAGGAGGACATCAAAGGCCATTTCTCAATACTCAGTACGTTCTTGTGTACTTGACAAGTGTGTTCTTGGCTAGGACATTAGTCCGTTCTGCCGAGTACGGGAGGACGAGAACGGCATTTGGAACAAGCAACGGGCACTGCAAGCAACGGGCACTGCTGGTTGCTACGGTAAAAAAAATGACCTGACATAAAAATAAAAGTCTAGTAGTCTGTTCCTTAAATAAGAAAAAACAACGAAAACTTATTATTTGTATTATATTTGGTCCACTTTTGATCAAAACTGATAAACTACCAGCATTTCCTGCTGTTAAATGAAGAAAAAAGTTTATTTTTCATCAAAACAAAGCAACGATGCTTTTATTTTGATAGTGGGTTAGCTAATTAGCATTTTGAGGGATCGTGAAGAGTCTGAAAGAAAAAAATAACAAATACACAGCAAATTTTACAGGTTATACTCAATTATTTACAATAACAGACAACTTTATATTGATTTATTTGTATTTCTGATATAAAACACAACAGTTATAAGCTTTCTCCTCTGCCGTTCGGAGTATAACGGTTAGCGGCACAATGCTTTATGGCAAACTTTGCTGTCCCAGGTCTGCAGAAGGACGCATCAGTGCATCCTCGATACAATGGGCGGAGCAAGAACATATCCGGGAATTTTGAGTGAACTTGCCATTATATGTACTTAGGATTGGAACAGTACTTGGACCATCGTTGATGTTTCACAAGGACGGGAGAACACAAGTACAGACAAGTACACATATTGAGAAACAGCCAAGTCAGGTGTGTGGCAGCCGGGAAACACTGGTGTTTGAAAGGGCAACATGGAAAGCATGCAGGACAGTGTGCCCTGAGGACCAGGGTTGAGAAACACTGACACAGATGGTGCAATGGTCTGATTTCATCTATTTGATCTTGTTCCTTCCTTCTGTAGATGTCGGTACACTTCTCGTCTATCAACAACTCTTTATCTCCTCCACAACCTCAGTTCATGAACGTCTCCACCAACACATACGTGTCATGCTACATGTCTAGACCAAACTCTTTCATCATCATGTCCTTCAACCTTTTTAAGATCCTCCTCATCCTCCCTCTCAGCATCATAATCCTCTACCACGGTCTCAAAGAGTGGAGAAAAAAGCTTGCCACCTCCTTAGCAGAGACAATGGGTCACATCAACATCTTCACCTACCACCTGGTCATAATGGAGCTCATTGGTGTGCTTGGGAATGCTCTCTTCTGTTGTGGCATATACATGGAAGACCTTATTATAGCATTTTATGGGAGTGTTTTTATAGATTTCGTTTGGTTTGGAGAGATGTTTTTTCACACCCTCACATGTGTGGAGCGCTACCTGGCTGTGGTTCATCCCTTCATCTACCTGAGCCTGAAGAACGAGAGAGGGGTCAGAATCAGAAACATCAGCTCTCTCTGTGTCTGGCTGCTTTGCTTAACAGATATTGGTGTGCTGATTACAATCAGGGATTTTACTGTAATTATTATAAATCTTTGTCTCTTGATTTTCTCCTTATCGGTCATCTCCTTCTGCAGCCTCTCTGTTCTCTGCGTTTTGATTCGTCCAGTCCCAGGAGATCAGGGTGAGGACAGGGAGATGGTTGACCAATCAAAAATGAGAATGTTCTTTGTTATTTTGCTGATGCTTGTCTTGCTGGCTCTGAAATTAACTGGGGATGTGATTGGGGGAATCTTGATTTTAACAGGACAGGAAAAAGAATGTGTCATCTTGATTTGTGCCTTCTGGATTCAACTGCCCAACAGTCTGGTGTTGCCTCTGCTGTTTGTCCTAAGAACAGGAAAAATAGCATGTTGTCAAACTAAATAAGGATTAGTTTTACATGTCTAAGGTTTAGTGGGTACTGTTGTATCTGACTTTTGAAATAATAGGTGCTTATTTCACAATGAATTTCCAGCGGCTGTTTTAGATCTTTATATGACACCAATGGGAACTGTGGTGGGGGGTGTGGAAGAGCACGGCTGCTGGTGAGAAAGAGTGGAGCAGTGCTTCAGGAGCAGCTTCAGTCTAATTTTAGAATCTCTGAAATTTTTAACTTGAACAATTATGCTGACAAACAGAGTTTCTCAGAGAAGATAGTTTAAACACATAAGAATATGGTGCAAAAGTCCATTTATGTCAGTAACCCAGCTTAGACTGAGAGACCATCTAAAGGCTCAGGAACCCTTTGCATGTGTTCAGGATTCATTAGCTGATTATTGAACATTTTCACATTATTCTAATTGTCTGAGATTTTGAATGTGGGGTTTTCATCAGCTGTAAGGCATAATCATCACAGTTATAACAAATAAAGGTTTGAAATATCTGGCTTTGCATGGAATGAGTCTGTCTCATATATTAGTTTCACCTTTTAAGTTGAATTACTGAAATAAATGAACCTTTGCACCACATTTTACTTTTTTCCAGTTAGACCTGTATTGTTCTTTTATGAGCAAAATCATTCCTATGCATGTTGTACCATTGAGCTTGTGAAGTGTGAAGTCTGCTTAGCTTTTTAAGAAACTGTAAATTCCCTTATTGCTTTTGTCATGTTGTTTACATTATTTTTAATTTACTCTTTCTTGCTTATTTCTTCCTCATTTGTATTAGTGGTTTTATTTATTTACTTGTACCATTTCCATGGATCATACACAGATTTCTGTAAATGAATACAATAATAAAGCACTTGGGATGTGATCGAGTGACTCAATGATAGATGTGTGTTTTGCATAATTTATAGTTTCTGAGCTAAAGGATATAGGATGCTCAGGTCTGTGCTGAGCTTGAGCAGTAAAACATTTGGCTATTGAAATGAAGCATTAAAAACTATCAAAATGCACTGGTTTGTTTTGCAAAATGCAAATATTGTAAAAACAAAGTCAAAACATATATTGAGCATAGAAATGCTATATTCCTGGATGATTTCTGACTTCATGTTGGTTCTTATTCTGGAAAGAACCAACAGAAAGTAATAAAAAATATAAGTTGGGTGTTTGTTGGTTTTTATTATTACAATGTATTTCCAATCCAATTTTATTTCTATATTTATTTCACTTTCTACACAACGCTGTCGACCAAAGTGCTGTACAATAAAAAATATAACAAACATCAATAAAACATCAAAAACACATCACAGTAAAATATATCCTAAAGAAATAAAAATAAGAATAAAGAATTAAAAAAATTTAATAAACAAGAGCAGATGTACAACAATCAGGTCGTGTTAAACGTGAGTGCCTATTTGACAATTTGAACAGTTTAGTAACATCACTCACTAATTTCATTGATTGCTAGTTAGTCACTGCCAATTTTGAGAAAGCAAAAGCAAAATCCCCAAAATGGAGAACTCGAACAGCCTTGAGAACACCACAAGCAATGACTCAAGCTGTCATTGTGAAACATGGTGGATGATGAGGAAATCTGATTAAGGTCTGTCAGCTGCAGCTCAGAAAGGACCAATGGAAACAGTAGATGGAGCCAAAGTAGCACTCCTTCATACTGATAGATCTGTAAAAAAGAAACAGAACAGACCCTGACAAGGCGCTACTCATAGAAATTATGTGGCAATGGTCCTTATTGTGGCTGTTGCTCTGGTTTTGTTATGCTGGGTTGTGTAGATGTGTTTCCTCATAGAATGCTGGATTGTTATAAAAATAACTGCTCTATTTTATGTTCTATCCTAAACAGCTAGTTTTCAACAAAGAAATTGGGGGCTCGTCCAGGATGTGATTGTGTCATTAAGATTTAGCCAATTTGAATTTGTGTAAAATATTAATGCTAGTCACCTAATACCTATGCAGTTTGTGGATCTTTGGTAGTTGACATGAAGTTCCTTGTAAAGTTATTTCTGTTTCTCTTCTAATTACCTGGGCGAAGCTCTGAAGATGTCGACTGTGTGATGCTGAAACTGTCAGCAAATGAGGTAAAAAAACCAAAACTTTGCTACTCTGTGTACAAGATAAGAAAATAAAAATCCCATTGAATTTGACATTAAGTTGTTATTGTCTTTTGGAGCTGGTTTGGTATTGTGAGCCAACATGTGGCTAAATAAAGTCTTTATATGCGTTGGCACAGTTCATTTAAATTATGTATTTTGTGTGTGATTAAAGGGAAATCTTCCAACATTTCAGTAAATTGTTGCCAGAGTTCAAATTATCTGGTAGTCAAAGGTCAGGATAAACATTGTTGTCTCTAAAAATAAATTTCCAAAAGATAAACAAATTCCAGTTGTTGCTGTTTTACATTCAGATTAAAGCACCTTGGGGGGTTGTAGAACCCTAGAAGGCACTATACAAATACTGGCCATTTATCATTCAACAACTTTTATTTATAGCTCATTTCGTCCACTCCTTGCCTTTGTGGCTTCATCTTCCAAATTCAAATGATGTGTCAAAGAAGCAAAATCCAGGCACCGGCACCAGGATTCATGTTAGTGAACCTGCCAGGTGCCAAATGGAAGAGATCATAAACTGAAAAATGTTTGGTCCGGCTTCTGCCCAATTTGAGCTGTTGGGCAATTTGCCTACAGGAATGAACCCTATAATAAAACTGGAAAGCACTAATATTTTTGGCAGTATGCTGAAGACCTGCGAGAACCTGAGAAACAGTGGAGTCTGCTCCAGGAAAGGAGCAACAGGAGAGTAAGAAATCAAACCAGGCATAAAGGTGAGTGGTCTTTGAAATGGTTGATATAAAAAGACAGATAAAAAAAATCTAACAATACAAAGTGTTTATTAGTTATGTTGTCTGCATGAGTGCAATGTTTAAAATTGTTTCAGGAGACATTTGATGTGCAGCGTTTTGTACTTTGTACCAATTCAGCAATCAAACACATAACAGATGGTGCAATGGTCTGATGTCATCCATTTGATCTGGTTCCTTCCTTCTGTAGATGTCGGTACACTTCTCTTCTATCAACAATGACTCTTTATCTCCTCCACAACCTCAGTTCAATAACGTCTCCACCGACACATACGTGTCATGCTACATGTCTAGACCAAACTCTTTCATCATCATGTTTTTAAACCTTTTTAAGATCCTCCTCATCCTCCCTCTCAGCATCATAATCCTCTACCATGGTCTCAAAGAGTGGAGAAAAAAGCTTTCCACCTCCTCAGCAGAGACAATGGGTCACATCAACATCTTCACCTACCATCTGGTCGTAATGGAGCTCATTGGTGTGTTTGGGAATGCTCTCTTCTGTTGTGGCATATACATGGAAGACCTTATTATAGCATTTTTTGGGATTATTTTTATAGACTTCGTTTGGTTTGGAGAGATGTTTTTTCACACCCTCACATGTGTGGAGCGCTACCTGGCTGTGGTTCATCCCTTCATCTACCTGAGCCTGAAGAACGAGAGAGGGGTCAGAATCAGAAACATCAGCTCTCTCTGTGTCTGGCTGCTTTGCTTAGCAGATATTGGTGTGCTGATTACAATCAGGGATTTTACTGTAATTATTATAAATGTCTCTCTTTTGATTTTCTCCTTATCGGTCATCTCCTTCTGCAGCCTCTCTGTTCTCTGCGTTTTGATTCGTCCAGTCCCAGGAGATCAGGGTGAGGACAGGGAGATGGTTGACCAATCAAAAATGAGAATGTTCTTTGTTATTTTGCTGATCCTTGTCTTGCTGGCTCTGAAATTAACTGGGGATGTGATTCGGGGGATATTGATGTTAACGGGACGGGAAAATGAATGTGTCTCCCTGATTTGTGCCTTCTGGATTCAACTGCCCAACAGTCTGGTGTTGCCTCTGCTGTTTGTCCTAAGAACAGGAAAAATGTTGTCAAACTAAATAAGGGTTAGTTTTAGTGGGTATTGTTGCATCTGACTTTTGAATTAATTGGTGCCTATTTCTAGTGTCTGTTTTAGATCTGCATCATTGGGGACTGTGGTGTGGGGTGTGGAAGAGCAGGGCTTCAGGAGCAGCTCCAGTCTAATTTTAGAATCTCAGAAAATTTTACCTTGAATTATTATTCTGACTAACATCGTTTCTTAGAGGAAACAATTTGAACACATTTCTATACAAAATGAGGCATGCATTCTGCAGAAAGGTTATATTTATATAAACATTTGTCATTGCTACAACTTACTCATCCTGTAGATTTTTTTCTCTCTGTTTAATTTTAATAGGGTAGAGGATAGGCTAATTATTATAAGCCATTAGGTTTCAGCCTATTCCTTTTTTGGTTGCTGTGTGATTGAGTAATTTCATGTAAAATGATAATTTGTTGTGGTTAACCAAAATAAAGATTTATCTTATTTTATCTTAACACAAAAAACATGCAGCTGGTATGAAATGTTATCCAACCTCAAAACAAATTGCGGTATTTCTGTATCAAAAAGAGAAAATTAAGAAAAGCAAAACTTCTGTTGCTCTGTACAAAATGGGGCAGGCGTGTCAGGAAACATGTCAACCATTCTTTCACATTGATGGCTCCAGTGCTATATAAATAAAGCTGCCTTACCTATTATTTTGTTGTTATGGTGTTTTCATTGTCTCATATTTTATACTTTGTGAGCCAAATGGGATGGGCCTGTAGGACACCGGTTGACGATCATCAGTGTTTGCTCAGGCTGTGCTCAGTTTGAGCAGAGAAAATATTTCCCTACTGAAATGAACCTTAAAGATGATTGCAAGGTGCAGAATTGTTTTCACATGCAAAAACATCAACCTACACATTAAGCACAGGAGCACTGAAGTACTTGTGGTTCAAGGGCTTCACTGTGGTTTTGATCCTGGACGAAAGCAACAGAACAGTCAGACATAAAACTACGCACAAGGTGGGTGCTTTTAGAAATGATTATAAATCTTTACACCTTAAATTAATGATTTAATCTTTTTGTCACTTTAAAAAATGTAAAAACCATAAAAAATTAAAAAATGCTAACTTTGTTTAGGTGAAATCTTACCAGTTTTTTCTTTTTGCTGTTTTACTGAAAAATAAATATGACCAATTCGTGATTCTCATGTTTTATTTATTTTTATCAAACTTGAAACTAGATTTTCATTAAAAATAACTTCTGCAATTTCATCTTTAGTTTTTCGTTTGGTTGTGATTTCTAAGAGATTGAAACAGTTTCGTATATGGTCCATGCATTTCAACACATTTACATTTTTTGATAGTTTTTGACATAAAAATTTCATATTCAGACTTTATTCATAAATGTCTATAAAGGTTTTATTTCGTGTTTAAATTTAATCTGTGTTCTAAAGCTGACAATAAAGGACATTTCAGCTAATAAATGTGAAATCAGGTTCTTAGAGAGGACAGAAACGTTTGTGAGGACGTTACAGATTTAATCACCTTCCTAATTTATTCTAGATGTCCTCCAACAATGAGTCTCTCCTTCTTCCACAACCTTCTGATGAAAACTCCTCCATCCCGTCAGACTTGTTGTGCTACATTTCCAGACCAGACGCTTTCATCTTTATGGCATTGTACTTCACCAAGCTCATAGTCATCCTGTCTCTCGGTGTCATAATTCTCTACCACGGCCTCCAAGAGTGGCGAAGTAAAGATTCCACCTCCTCAGCAGCAGCGGGTCACATCAACACCTTCACCTACCATCTGGTCTTAATGGAGCTTTTTAGTCTTTTAGGGTCTGTTCTGTTCTGCTGTGGCATTTTCATGGATGGTTTAAACTTAGTTTATTATGGGATAGTTCTACTACAGACCAGCTGGTATGGAGAGATGTTTTTCCACACCCTGACATGTGTGGAGCAGTACCTGGCTATCGTTCATCCCTTCATCTACCTGAGCCTGAAGAATGAACGAGGGATCAGAATCAGAAACATCAGCACTGCCTGCGTCTGGCTGCTTTGTTTAGCAGAGATCGGTGTGATGTCGACAGTCAGTGAAAATATTCAAAACATTCTAGATTTCTGCCTTTTGCTTCTCTCCTTATCAGTCGTTTTCTTTTGCAGCTTTTCGGTTCTCTGTGTTTTGATTCGTCCAGTCCCAGGAGAGGAAAATGGAACCAGAGAAAGGATGGATCAGTCCAAGAAAAGGGCTTTCTATATCATTCTGATCATATTAGCATTGCTGCTTTTGAGATTTGTGTGGGATCTGGTTTGGATTGTGCTGAATGTAATAGGAAAAGATGGAGACTGTATCCTAATGATTTGCAATTATTTTATTTATCTGCCTAATAGTTTAGTGTTGCCTCTATTGTTTCTTCAAAGAACAAAAATAACGTGCTTTAAGACTAATAAGTCTTAGTTTTGCACGTCTTAAATTTTCAGTGGTGCATGAGCACCACTGAAACAAATAAGGTGAATTTCTTGGAGAAAATGATGATATTTTTTACAAGAAAACTTGGATATTTCCTGATTTTGACAAGTTTTGAAGTTAAAACCAAACTGCCCAAAATAAAATTAGCTTCAAACTAAGTTTGGTAAATCTTAAATTTGCAAGAAAAAAAGCTAAATATCTCAGAGATTTTTGAAGTAAATCGGCAAGAGAGACATATGTATATGTTGTAATATAATAATTTATAGGGTACAACGAGTCTTGAATGTTTGAGAAACAAAACTCGCAAAATCAGGAGATAATTTGTAGGAATTTCATACTAAATTATGACATACCATTTATTAAGTTTGTGTTGTCAGCGAGCTTTTAAAGAAATTGTGGGGAAAGAATCCATGTTCCTTTTGTCGACTTATTTCACAATTTTCTGTCCTGTTTTTTGTTTTTCTAAAGGCAATGTACTTAATCTTAGTTTATCTATTTAGGGCAAATTCAAAACAGTGATCTCTAAGCACTAAAAATAATTGGGGGCTCGTCCGGGATTAAAATTTACAATATGTGTTTAATCTGAGGTATTTTGTACATTATGATGTAGCAGCGTGTGCCGTTTGGATTTTAAGTAACTTATGGTTTGTCCACAAGAAAACACTTCTCTTTGAAGCTTGTTCGCTACTTTCGGTATTTGTGAACTTGAGCAAGCATGTAACCAAACAACATCCTTCTGTGCTCCATTTACCAGCATTCAAATAAGACATTTTGCATGTATTTGAAGAAAACTTACATTTTGATGGCTGGGAGCTGGTGGAAAAACAGAAGAAGAAATTAAGGAGGAGAGAGACAATCTTGTTTATTGTAGCTTTTCACAAAAACGTGCAAGAAATGTATTATTCTTGCTCTCCTTGATTGTCAGAAATAATTCTGTAAATAAACTGTGTGAGAAACTCATGAGAACCAGTTGTTGCATTTTTTTTTTCAGAATACAAAATTGTATGCATATAGAAAATTTCAACAGAGGGGCTCAGAATAACAAGCAGGATGTAAGTCTGATCAGGTGACCCTATGATGGATGTGTATTAATATTGACATTATTTCTACTTTCAGAGCTGAATATGATGCTTGGGTCTGTGCTGAGTTTCAGCAGTGAAAACATTTAACTGTTGAAATTAACCATGAAAAACAATCACAAGGCACTGGTTTGTTGCAAATATTTTTAAAATAGCCAAATCATACACAAAAGCATCATTGAGCTGGATGTTTGTGGTTCTGATCCTGGAAAGAAAAACGCAAAGTCAGGAATAAAAACTACACACAAGGGGGTTGTTTTTACAAATTATTACCAAGTATTTGATCATTTTAACATTTAATAACACTCAATCATCTTCTACCCTGTTTATTCTTCACTAAGGTTGTAAGGAACAAATTACCTGCTGATTGAAGGTCCATTACATCTTTTTGTCAACAGGCCTTCCAACCCTCTCATGCATTGAGCCTGAGACACGCATCTGACCCCCTTCACATGCTCTCATGCCACACCTCCAATGTCTCACGCTGAAAAAGCAAACAACCCCCCTAGCATGTTGTTTTTCATCCCCCAAAAATATAAGTAAATAAATAATTAAATAAATAAGTAAACTAGTCCAGAGGACATTGGGAGTGAGGTGGGGGACCCCCTGGACAGGTCTTCAGTTCATCACAGTGGCACAGACAGACTCTCACTCACATCCAGGGACAATTAAGGGTCACCAGTTAACCTAAAATGCTTGTTTCTGTCCTGTTGGAGGAACTGGAGGACCCACATAGAACCCATGCATGTTATGTAGCTGTTCTTTTTTGAAAACAGGTGCCAGTGAACATACATTTATTGAAGGAAGAGCTAAATGTGGATCTAGAGTTTCCAGCCAGTTGAACCAGTGCAGCTGCCCATTCTCAGAAGCAGAAACAACAGTCATAAAGGAATATTTTCAAAGTGGCCAAGTGATTACATAGCAGTGATAAGGGTGGATGAAGACTCAGGACCAATGCAAACAGCAGATGGAGCCAAAGTACCACTCCTCCATCCTGACAGGTCTGTAGAAAACAACAGCATGGATTACCAGACTAACACGAAGCTTTCACACAGAAATAACCTGGCAATGGTCCTTTTTGTGGATGACTCAGGTTTCTTTTGCTGGGTTGTGTAGATGTGTTTCCTCATTGAATAGGTGGATGTAACAATAAAAGTCTGTTTACTGATGGGTTTGGTTCTATTTTATGTTCTAGCCCAAACAGCCAGTTAGTAACTAAAATTGGGGGCTCATCCAGGGTCTGAATGGGTCTTGAGGACTGAACGTGGGTGGGGGTTGTACAGAATATTCAGTGTCCTGAACATAATGATTTTCAGTAGCCTACAGTAAATCTTAATTTTCTTTTGGTGCAGGTTTGTAATGTGAGCCATTGTGTGGCTAAACAAAGTCTGTATCTGTGCTGGCACAGTTTGCCTATATTTAAATGATGCATGATGCATGCAATTCTTTTACTTTTTGTTCTTTATAAAACACAGATAGATCTTTCTTTACCTTACTGTGCTGACGTTTCGATCGTCGCTGCAATCTTCATCTGAGCTAAGCCGCTGAAAGCAGCTTCCCTTCCGCTTCCGTTTATGTGCGGGCAGCAGGGGGCAACGACTTAAAATAAATACATACAGAAAACCAACACACACAGATCAATATTTACTATGGACATCAGAACATCCCACGATACACAAAATGTCAGTGATAAGAACTCTGTACAACAGAGCGAAAATTATAACAGAAAAACAAGACGGCAATCAAGAAAACAGACACATACACAAGTCACTAAAAACCTGTGGATATCCAACGTGGGCGATTAGTAGAGGAAAGCAACAAACAAGAGCAGAAAGAATAGAGCAACCAAAAAGAAAAGCAAAAAACCCAGAGAAACAAGAACCAAAGCCAGTAATAACCCTCCCATACATCAGAGGAACGACAGAAAAAATAGTAGCAGTAATGAAAAAATACAAGATAAACACACCAATCAAACCATACACAACAGTTAGAAAAAGACTGGTACACCCCAAAGATAAGATCCCAACAGGAAAAAAATGTGGAGTCATGTGACGTACGCCTCCGTCAGTCATCCACCAGAGGGTGTGGAAGGACCGAAGCAGCTCCTAAGGCAACGCCCTTCTTCCTGCTCCTCTCTGGGAGAGCCCAGCTGCACCTCATTCAATCAGCCAATCTCCAGTGAAAAGGGTGCAGCTGAGGGATTCTCAGGGGGAGAGAAGCTTTGAAACTTGGTGGTTAGAGGTGGAACCTCTCGCTTTTCTCCTCCTTTGGTGTCTCAAGTCATTTTGGTACGGTGGTACCTGGTTGCTTAGTTTTAGAGTGGGTCTAAGGACTAACTGTGGGTTTTGTTCCCTCCGTAGATTATAATTCAAGGTTTCTCTAGAAGGTGACAGGTAAGGTCCGGCCTTCTTTGTTTTGTTTTCAGGTTTGGTAATCCCCTAGATCCTCAAGTGAAGTATTACCTTCCCAGTCGCCCTTTTTGACTGGTGACTTTTAGTTATAGTTAATTAAGCATATTTTTGATAGTGTTCTCCTTTGGTTTAACTCTCTGCTCCTGCACTTAGAGAGGTGAACCCTGGGAGGAAATAATAAAAACTCTTTGAAATAGAAGCACTGACTTTGAGTTTATTTGCAAAGTTAACTTGGTTTTGTGTTTCTTAGAGGTGGGGTCGCTGTTCGGATGGCATCGTTTGACTTGCAGGTGTTTGTGGAGGCTCCCTCGCGCCGGCTGCTGGAGAGTTGTCGGAAAGCCGACCTGCAGCAGGTTGCCGCCCACTTCGGTCTGCTCATCCCGAAACAGCTGACGAAAGCCGCCCTCTTTCATATGGTAATGGACTTCCTGGAAGCACAAGCGATTCTCCCACCTTCAGCAGAAGCAGCGGAACCAGAGGGGCCCGGTTCAGCGGCTCACGAGGCCTCGGACACCGATGGAGGTACAACAGCTGCGGAGGAAAAACCCAACGATTCTCCTCCATCCAGCCCGAGTCCGCCTCGCTCCCAGACAGCCGGTGCCCGGCTAAAGTTAAAGTTGGCTCGTCTTAAGATGGAGGCTGATGAGCGCAACTGTGAAAGAAAGCTACGACATGAGTTTGAGCTGCGACGGATGGAACTACAAGTGCAAGGTGACACCAGAATACGATTAAAGGAACTCGAACTCAAATTGAAAGATAAACCGACTGTGTCGCCTCCCCCTGATGTGGAGGAGAAACCCAGTTGCATGGATGGAAGCCAAGACGCTCCACCCCAGCCAGACTTCCCTAGCGCCGCAGTACAGCCAGATCAACCCGACGAAAGCCTGGAGGCTTCATCCCAGCCGGGGCCAGGGCCTGCCCTTTCCCCTAAAAACATCGACGTCAGCAAGTGCATCTCCCTCCTGCCAGCGTTCCGAGAGACCGAGGTGGATGGGTATTTCCTTGCTTTCGAGCGGATTGCGACGACTCTCCTGTGGCCTCGCGAGATCTGGGGGCTCCTCCTTCTGTGCAAGTTGACCGGTAAGGCTCTCCAAGTACTGTCGGCTCTGTCTCTAACAGACAGCGCTAATTATGATTGTGTAAAAGCCGCAGTGTTAACAGCTTATGAACTTGTGCCTGAGGCTTATAGACAACGTTTTAGAATGGAGAAACCTAAGTTAAGTCAGTCTTATGTTGAGTATGCTCACCAAAAACGGGTGCTTTTTGATAGATGGTGTTCGGCTTCTGGAATAAAGTCTTTAGATGACCTTAAAGAACTGCTTTTAGTAGAAGAGTTTAAGAGACATGTGAATGAGAGACTGGTGCTCTACTTAAATGAACAAAAGGTAACTTCTTTATCCACGGCAGCCCTGCTGGCTGATGAGTTCGCTCTAACCCATAAAACTAGAGAACCTAGACACGAGGTTTTACGGCCGAGCGGCCCTTTTCCAAAAACTCTCAGTTCTCCTGACAAACGGGAGTGTTTTTATTGTCACAAAAAAGGGCATTTAATCCGCGACTGTCGCCTGTTAAACAAAAAGAACTCCCAGAACGGAAATGGAAACAGTGGGTCCAGGCCTTCCCGTGAGGTGGCTTTTTGTAAAGCAAGAACCAGTTCTGACACCACAAAAGCTAGGCCTGACCAGTGTTTTAAACCCTTTTTATCTTCTGGAGTTGTGTCTTTATCTGAAGATACTGAGGGACAAAAAGTGGTTGTTTTGAGGGATACGGGAGCTTCTCAATCTCTCTTCAGACGTAATGTGCTACCTTTCTCTGTATTCAGTGAGGCTGGGTTTTCTGTGTTGCTCCAGGGCATTGAGATGGGCTCCGTGCCCTCTGTGGTTCACAAAGTAAATTTGTCCTGCTCTTTGGCTGAAGGTTCATTTTTAGTAGCAGTTGTGGACAGCCTGCCAGTAGAGGGGGTTGATGTTATTCTGGGTAATGACATTGCAGGAGGAAGAGTGACTCCTGTTCCTGAACTTACTAGTGCTCCTAAGATCCACGAGTGTGCTGAGGGTCTTTTCCCTGCGTGTGTGTTAACCAGGTCACAAGCTAAAAAGGACCTTGACATTACCTTAGAGGGAACCGTGTTACACCCCAGCATTGGGGAGCATGAAAGTCCTCTCGTAGAACCAGATTTAAGTTCTTCTGACTCATTTGGTGTTCCAGCTTCAGAGTTACCCATCAGTTATGAGAGCTTGGTTGCAGCTCAAAAGGCTGACCCAGAGCTACAACCCTTGTTTGCTTTAGCCGCAGACTCTCCTATTTCGTCCTTGGGTAAAGCTAGTTATGCACTAGAAAAAGATGTGTTATTCCGCTGTTGGTCCCAACCCCGAGCTCAGGGGGCTGACTGGGGACAAGTCAAACAAATCGTGGTTCCCCATGTTTTTAGACAGCACATCCTGAGTTTAGCTCATGAAAGCAGGTGGTCAGGTCATCTTGGAATAAATAAAACCTATGACCTCATTCTTCACCATTTCTTTTGGCCTGGATTAAAACGCCACGTGGCTCAGTTTTGTAAAAGTTGCCCAGTGTGTCAGATAACGGGAAACCCGAACCAAAAGATAAAGCCAGTTCCTCTACATCCTTTACCTATAGTTTCCGCACCTTTTGAGCATGTTGTGGTAGACTGTGTTGGGCCCTTACCTCCAACCCGAACCGGCAAGAGGTATCTGCTCACCATCATCTGTTCAGCAACTCGTTTCCCAGAAGCCATTCCCTTGTCGTCAATCACTGCTAAAAACGTGACTAGAGCTTTAACTGGATTCTTCTCAACCTTTGGGTTACCCCAGGTTATTCAGACAGACAAAGGCACTAACTTCACTTCCAAGCTGTTTTCTCAGGTGGCTCAGACGCTTGGTATTAAACATGTCACCTCTACCAGTTACCACCCTGAAAGTCAGGGAGTTGTTGAAAGATGGCACCAGACGCTAAAAACTATGTTAAAGAAGCACTGTTTNCTGTCCTGTTGGAGGAACTGGAGGACCCACATAGAACCCATGCATGTTATGTAGCTGTTCTTTTTTGAAAACAGGTGCCAGTGAACATACATTTATTGAAGGAAGAGCTAAATGTGGATCTAGAGTTTCCAGCCAGTTGAACCAGTGCAGCTGCCCATTCTCAGAAGCAGAAACAACAGTCATAAAGGAATATTTTCAAAGTGGCCAAGTGATTACATAGCAGTGATAAGGGTGGATGAAGACTCAGGACCAATGCAAACAGCAGATGGAGCCAAAGTACCACTCCTCCATCCTGACAGGTCTGTAGAAAACAACAGCATGGATTACCAGACTAACACGAAGCTTTCACACAGAAATAACCTGGCAATGGTCCTTTTTGTGGATGACTCAGGTTTCTTTTGCTGGGTTGTGTAGATGTGTTTCCTCATTGAATAGGTGGATGTAACAATAAAAGTCTGTTTACTGATGGGTTTGGTTCTATTTTATGTTCTAGCCCAAACAGCCAGTTAGTAACTAAAATTGGGGGCTCATCCAGGGTCTGAATGGGTCTTGAGGACTGAACGTGGGTGGGGGTTGTACAGAATATTCAGTGTCCTGAACATAATGATTTTCAGTAGCCTACAGTAAATCTTAATTTTCTTTTGGTGCAGGTTTGTAATGTGAGCCATTGTGTGGCTAAACAAAGTCTGTATCTGTGCTGGCACAGTTTGCCTATATTTAAATGATGCATGATGCATGCAATTCTTTTACTTTTTGTTCTTTATAAAACACAGATAGATCTTTCTTTACCTTACTGTGCTGACGTTTCGATCGTCGCTGCAATCTTCATCTGAGCTAAGCCGCTGAAAGCAGCTTCCCTTCCGCTTCCGTTTATGTGCGGGCAGCAGGGGGCAACGACTTAAAATAAATACATACAGAAAACCAACACACACAGATCAATATTTACTATGGACATCAGAACATCCCACGATACACAAAATGTCAGTGATAAGAACTCTGTACAACAGAGCGAAAATTATAACAGAAAAACAAGACGGCAATCAAGAAAACAGACACATACACAAGTCACTAAAAACCTGTGGATATCCAACGTGGGCGATTAGTAGAGGAAAGCAACAAACAAGAGCAGAAAGAATAGAGCAACCAAAAAGAAAAGCAAAAAACCCAGAGAAACAAGAACCAAAGCCAGTAATAACCCTCCCATACATCAGAGGAACGACAGAAAAAATAGTAGCAGTAATGAAAAAATACAAGATAAACACACCAATCAAACCATACACAACAGTTAGAAAAAGACTGGTACACCCCAAAGATAAGATCCCAACAGGAAAAAAATGTGGAGTCATGTGACGTACGCCTCCGTCAGTCATCCACCAGAGGGTGTGGAAGGACCGAAGCAGCTCCTAAGGCAACGCCCTTCTTCCTGCTCCTCTCTGGGAGAGCCCAGCTGCACCTCATTCAATCAGCCAATCTCCAGTGAAAAGGGTGCAGCTGAGGGATTCTCAGGGGGAGAGAAGCTTTGAAACTTGGTGGTTAGAGGTGGAACCTCTCGCTTTTCTCCTCCTTTGGTGTCTCAAGTCATTTTGGTACGGTGGTACCTGGTTGCTTAGTTTTAGAGTGGGTCTAAGGACTAACTGTGGGTTTTGTTCCCTCCGTAGATTATAATTCAAGGTTTCTCTAGAAGGTGACAGGTAAGGTCCGGCCTTCTTTGTTTTGTTTTCAGGTTTGGTAATCCCCTAGATCCTCAAGTGAAGTATTACCTTCCCAGTCGCCCTTTTTGACTGGTGACTTTTAGTTATAGTTAATTAAGCATATTTTTGATAGTGTTCTCCTTTGGTTTAACTCTCTGCTCCTGCACTTAGAGAGGTGAACCCTGGGAGGAAATAATAAAAACTCTTTGAAATAGAAGCACTGACTTTGAGTTTATTTGCGGTAAAACTCTTTCAAGTTCATTTATATTCATTACTCCTCATTACCTCACTCCACAGCGAGCTGAGGACGTAATAGAGTGGGGGCTCGTCCGGGATTCTTTTCACCTTTACCACGCTTTTAAGAGTGTTTATTTGCAAAGTTAACTTGGTTTTGTGTTTCTTAGAGGTGGGGTCGCTGTTCGGATGGCATAGTTTTACTTGCAGGTGTTTGTGGAGGCTCCCTCGCGCCGGCTGCTGGAGAGTTGTCGGAAAGCCGACCTGCAGCAGGTTGCCGCCCACTTCGGTCTGCTCATCCCGAAACAGCTGACAAAAGCCGCCCTCTTTCATATGGTAATGGACTTCCTGGAAGCACAAGCGATTCTCCCACCTTCAGCAGAAGCAGCGGAACCAGAGGGGCCCGGTTCAGCGGCTCACGAGGCCTCGGACACCGATGGAGGTACAACAGCTGCGGAGGAAAAACCCAACCTTTCCTCCGATTCTCCTCCATCCAGCCCAAGTCCGCCTCGCTCCCAGACAGCCGGTGCCCGGCTAAAGTTAAAGTTGGCTCGTCTTAAGATGGAGGCTGATGAGCGCAACTGTGAAAGAAAGCTACGACATGAGTTTGAGCTGCGACGGATGGAACTCCAAGTGCAAGGTGACACCAGAATACGATTAAAGGAACTCGAACTCAAATTGAAGGATAAACCGACTGTGTCGCCTCCCCCTGATGTGGAGGAGAAACCCAGTTGCATGGATGGAAGCCAAGACGCTCCACCCCAGCCAGACTTCCCTAGCGCCGCAGTACAGCCAGATCAACCCGACGAAAGCCTGGAGGCTTCATCCCAGCCGGGGCCAGGGCCTGCCCTTTCCCCTAAAAACATCGACGTCAGCAAGTGCATCTCCCTCCTGCCAGCGTTCCGAGAGACCGAGGTGGATGGGTATTTCCTTGCTTTCGAGCGGATTGCGACGACTCTCCTGTGGCCTCGCGAGATCTGGGGGCTCCTCCTTCAGTGCAAGTTGACCGGTAAGGCTCTCCAAGTACTGTCGGCTCTGTCTCTAACAGACAGCGCTAATTATGATTGTGTAAAAGCCGCAGTGTTAACAGCTTATGAACTTGTGCCTGAGGCTTACAGACAACGTTTTAGGATGGAGAAACCTAAGTTAAGTCAGTCTTATGTTGAGTATGCTCACCAAAAACGGGTGCTTTTTGATAGATGGTGTTCGGCTTCTGGAATAAAGTCTTTAGATGACCTTAAAGAACTGCTTTTAGTAGAAGAATTTAAGAGACATGTGAATGAGAGACTGGTGCTCTACTTAAATGAACAAAAGGTAACTTCTTTATCCACGGCAGCCCTGCTGGCTGATGAGTTCGCTCTAACCCATAAAACTAGAGAACCTAGACACGAGGTTTTACGGCCGAGCGGCCCTTTTCCAAAAACTCTCAGTTCTCCTGACAAACGGGAGTGTTTTTATTGTCACAAAAAAGGGCATTTAATCCGCGACTGTCGCCTGTTAAACAAAAAGAACTCCCAGAACGGAAATGGAAACAGTGGGTCCAGGCCTTCCCGTGAGGTGGCTTTTTGTAAAGCACGAACCAGTTCTGACACCACAAAAGCTAAGCCTGACCAGTGTTTTAAACCCTTTTTATCTTCTGGAGTTGTGTCTTTATCTGAAGATACTGAGGGACAAAAAGTGGTTGTTTTGAGGGATACGGGAGCTTCTCAATCTCTCATCAGACGTGATGTGCTACCTTTCTCTGTATTCAGTGAGGCTGGGTTTTCTGTGTTGCTCCAGGGCATTGAGATGGGCTCCGTGCCCTCTGTGGTTCACAAAGTAAATTTGTCCTGCTCTTTGGCTGAAGGTTCCTTTTTAGTAGCAGTTGTGGACAACCTGCCAGTAGAGGGGGTTGATGTTATTCTGGGTAATGACATTGCAGGAGGAAGAGTGACTCCTGTTCCTGAACTTACTAGTGCTCCTAAGATCCACGAGTGTGCTGAGGGTCTTTTCCCTGCGTGTGTGTTAACCAGGTCACAAGCTAAAAAGGACCTTGACATTACCTTAGAGGGAACCGTGTTACACCCCAGCATTGGGGAGCATGAAAGTCCTCTTGTAGAACCAGATTTAAGTTCTTCTGACTCATTTGGTGTTCCAGCTTCAGAGTTACCCATCAGTTATGAGAGCTTGGTTGCAGCTCAAAAGGCTGACCCAGAGCTACAACCCTTGTTTGCTTTAGCCGCAGACTCTCCTATTTCGTCCTTGGGTAAAGCTAGTTATGCACTAGAAAAAGATGTGTTATTCCGCTGTTGGTCCCAACCCCGAGCTCAGGGGGCTGACTGGGGACAAGTCAAACAAATCGTGGTTCCCCATGTTTTTAGACAGCACATCCTGAGTTTAGCTCATGAAAGCAGGTGGTCAGGTCATCTTGGAATAAATAAAACCTATGACCTCATTCTTCACCATTTCTTTTGGCCTGGATTAAAACGCCACGTGGCTCAGTTTTGTAAAAGTTGCCCAGTGTGTCAGATAACGGGAAACCCGAACCAAAAGATAAAGCCAGTTCCTCTACATCCTTTACCTATAGTTTCCGCACCTTTTGAGCATGTTGTGGTAGACTGTGTTGGGCCCTTACCTCCAACCCGAACCGGCAAGAGGTATCTGCTCACCATCATCTGTTCAGCAACTCGTTTCCCAGAAGCCATTCCCTTGTCGTCAATCACTGCTAAAAACGTGACTAGAGCTTTAACTGGATTCTTCTCAACCTTTGGGTTACCCCAGGTTATTCAGACAGACAAAGGCACTAACTTCACTTCCAAACTGTTTTCTCAGGTGGCTCAGACGCTTGGTATTAAACATGTCACCTCTACCAGTTACCACCCTGAAAGTCAGGGAGTTGTTGAAAGATGGCACCAGACGCTAAAAACTATGTTAAAGAAGCACTGTTTTGTCTCTGGCCGCTCCTGGGAAGAAGGACTTCCATTTGTGTTATTTGCTGCCAGAGACTCAGTCCAAGATTCTACAGGTTTTAGTCCCTCACAGTTAGTGTTTGGACACTCGCCTAGAGGCCCTTTAAAGGCCCTAAAAGAAAAATTTTTATGGCCTGTCCCTCATTCCGGTTCTAAACTCCTTACACATGTAGAAACCTTCCAGAGGAGGCTAAAAGAAGCTAATGAATTAGCTCGACTTCATTTGCAAGGCGCAAAAGCCACCATGAAGTCTCAGTATGACAAGAAGTCTAGTCCTCGACAGTTAGAGCCAGGAGAGCTTGTATTGATGCTAAACCCTATGAGTGGGTCCTCCCTGTCTCCTCAGTTTGAAGGTCCTTACGAAGTGCTAAGTAAACTTACTGATTGTAACTACCTCATTAAAACTCCTTCTCACCGCAGAAAAACTCGCCTTTGCCACATAAACAGATTAAAGCTGTTTCATAGCCGGGAAATGCCCTCAGGTCCGGTGTGTGTGAGTGAGAAAAGAAACCCAATCTTAAGCAGTGATGTCTCTGATGTTTGCCAACATAAAGTCGGACCTCCGGTGACCCCGAGGCTGTGTAATTCCGAGGCTCTTAAGACCCTCTCATCCAGTCTTAATCACCTCGAGACATCTCAGAAGAGAGAACTTAGTCAGTTAATCCACTCTTTTCCTGAGTTGTTTGCAGATGTGCCTTCCCGGACTCATCTTGTGACTCATGATGTTAAGCTAACCCAGGATAGACCAGTTAGGATGCATCCTTACCGAGCCAGTCCCCTGAAAAGAGAACTAATGAAGAATGAAGTAAGTTATCTGGTTCAACACGGTTTAGCTAAGCCCAGCTTTAGCTCTTGGAGTTCGCCATGTCTTTTAGAAAATAAGCCAGATGGAACTTATAGATTTGTAACTGACTACCGAAAACTAAATGCAGTCACGGTTCCTGACTCTTTCCCACTACCCAGGGTGGACGACTGTGTAGACAGTGTGGGGACTGCCAAGTTTGTTTCACGTCTTGACCTTTTAAAGGGGTATTGGCAGATTCCACTAACTCCCTTTGCTTCTGACGTCTCAGCTTTTGTTACTCCAGATAATCTGTTACAGTACACAGTGCTACCATTCGGAATGAGGAATGCACCTGCTACCTTCCAGAGACTCATCAACCAGATTCTACGAGATCTCCCTCAATGCAGCGCTTACTTAGACGACATCGTGATTTATACCTCAACATGGGAACATCATCTACAGACCTTGGAGAAGGTTTTTCAGCGCCTGAAATCAGCCTGTCTCACGTTAAACTTGGCTAAGTGTGTGTTTGGTAAAGCTACAGTACGCTACCTTGGAAAAGAGGTGGGTCAAGGCCAGGTCCGGGCCGTGGAAGATAAAATAGAAGCTATGGTCTCGTTTCCAGCACCCACAACTCGGAGAGAGTTAAGACGCTTCTTAGGTATGGCTAGTTATTATAGATGTTTCTGTAGGAACTTCTCTACCGTAGCCAAACCTCTTACCGACCTGCTAAGCACTCGCATTCCCTTTTGCTGGTCCAATGACTGTCAGACTGCTTTTGTGTCCCTCAAGAAACTGCTATGTTGTACTCCTATACTTGCAGCTCCAGACCTAACACGTCCATTTAAACTGGAAGTCGACGCCAGTAATGTTGGAGTTGGAGGAGTCCTCCTCCAAGAGGATGCCGATGGACTTGATCACCCCATTGGTTATTTCTCCCGCAAATTCAACAAAGCGCAGCTGAACTATTCCACCATCGAGAAAGAGACTCTAGCTCTCATATGGTCATTGCAGCATTTTCAAGTTTACGTTGGTTCAAGTCGCTTTTCCCTTCTTGTCTTTACAGACCACAACCCTCTGGTCTTCCTCAACCAGATGTATAATCATAACCAAAGGTTGATGAGATGGGCGCTGCTGCTTCAGGAATACCCCCTCGACATCAGACACAAGAAGGGCGCTGACAACGTCCTCGCTGANCATTTACGAAATCCCCTGCAAATTATGCAATAAAACATATATAGGAGAAACAGGACGCCAACTTAACACACAAACAGCAGAACACAGAAAAGAATGTGAAAAAGAAACAAGAAGAATACACATAAGAGCAGCAAGACAGGAAGCAGAGAGCACAATAAGGAAATCAGCAGTCACAGACCATTGCACCAGAGAAAACCACATCATGGACTGGGACAGAACAAGGATTATCAACACAGAACAACAAAAATATAAAAGATGGATTAAAGAAGCTATTGAGATAAGGAGACGTGGACGGGGGACCATGAACAGGGACGACGGGGTGTACGCGTTGGACCACGCATGGGACTGCGTCATCGAGGAGGACGGCACGGGCAGCAGGGGGCGATGTCATTGCCCCCTGCTGCCCGCACATAAACGGAAGCGGAAGTGAAGCTGCTTTCAGCGGCTTAGCTCAGATGAAGATCACAGCGACGATCGAAACGTCAGCATAAAAAGGTAAAGAAAGATCTATCTGTGTTTTATAAAGAACAAAAAGTAAAAGAATTATGAAAAAACCACACAGTATGAACGTACCAAAGATGATGATGCATGCAATTAAAGGGAAATCTACCCATCTATCAGTAAATTACTGCCAGGGTTCAAACTGCCCAATAGTCAAAGAACAAGGTAAATAAATTGCCAGCAGGTGCATAGATACCAATTGTTGTTTTACATTCAGATTTAAAAACTTTTACATCTCATTTCAGTAAATAAAGCATCACATCCAAAAGGAAACAGATCTAAAGTTATTATCTAGAGGGATGCAAACACACACACACACACACACACACACACACACACACACACACACACACACACACAGACACTTGAGTTTAACCCTTGGAGGTCCCTTTTTAAAAAAAAAAGCCACATTGGGGACCCTTAGCACAAAACAATGTCTTTGATCAAAATGTGTAATCAAAATTATATAATATTTCACAAATCTGATTTTTAAAACAGATTCCATCCTTGGCTTCAGCACTCACTAAACATAATAAAATCATAATAAAATATGTCTGTGTTTTTTAGATTTAACCCCTTTAATGCCAGGTTTTATAAAAAACAATAAGCTGTATTGTAAAAAAAAAAAACACTATACTGCCTGCACAAAAAATGGACTAAGGGACCCCCAAGGGTGAAATAATGTGTAAAAAAGACATTTTCAGTGAATCCAGGCGCCAGCTGCATGAGCTCATGGACTGAACCAGTCCCGGTATGGTCTGGCTTGTGGTCAATTTGATTAGTGAGAAAATTTCCCTACTGCAATGAACCATGAAATAAAATTGCAAAGCACTAATTTGTTTGGCAATATGCAGAAGCAATAAACCAACCATCGGTATACATATCAGACCCAGATATTCAAGTACAGCATCTTTGGTAGCGACGGTGGCGTCCGATCCTGGAAAGGAGCAACACAACAGTAAGATATAAACTAAACATCAAGGTGAGTGCTATCTGAAATAGCTGTATCATAGGGTTGGTAGTAAAAGACTTGGTTTAATTTACTACGATTTAAACTTTCTTGAACTTTACAACATTTGAAGTTAGTTTCAGTCTTTTTCCCAAGAAATCTGTTGGTTGTTGCTGCTTTTAGGTAATTTAAATAAAACTAAACTGTTTCACATATATGATATATTTGCATTGATGACATTAATTCTAACCACTTTTACTTATTGTGTGCATGAGTACAATGTTGTATTGTTTTTAGTAGGCTCCTGATGTGCAGCATTTTGTACTTTGCAGTAATTCACAAATCAAACACATAACAGATGGTGCAATGGTCTGATTTCATCTATTTGATCTGGTTCCTTCCTTCTGTAGATGTCGGTACACTTCTCATCTATCAACAATGACTCTTTATCTCCTCCACAACCTCAGTTCATGAACTTCTCCACCGACACATACGTGTCATGCTACATGTCTAGACCAAACTCCTTCATCTTCATGTCCTTCAGCCTTTTTAAGATCCTCCTCATCCTCCCTCTCAGCATCATAATCCTCTACCACGGTCTCAAAGAGTGGAGAAAAATGCTTTCCACCTCTTTAGCAACAACCATGGGTCACATGGACGTCTTCACCTACCACCTGGTCATAATGGAGCTCATTGGTGTGCTTGGGAATGCTCTCTTCTGTTGTGGCATATACATGAAAAACTTAGACATAGTAGGTTATGGGAGTATTTTTATAGACTTTGTTTGGTATGGAGAGATGTTTTTTCACACCCTCACATGTGTGGAGCGCTACCTGGCTGTGGTTCATCCCTTCATCTACCTGAGCCTGAAGAACGAGAGAGGGGTCAGAATCAGAAACACCAGCTCTCTCTGTGTCTGGCTGCTTTGCTTAGCAGAGATGGGTGTGCTGATTACAATCAGTAACAATATTCAAAGCATTCTAGATTTCTGCCTTTTGATTTTTGCTTTATCAGTCATCTCCTTCTGCAGCCTCTCGGTTCTCTGTGTTTTAATCCGTCCAGTCCCGGGAGATCAGGGGGAGGACAGGGAAAGGGTTGACCAATGTAAGAAAAGAGCATTTTACATCATTTTGGTCATTCTGTCATTGCTGGTGGTTAGGTGTACTTGGGATCTGTCCATCGCTCTGGTAGACGTGGAAAAAGACAGACGAGGAAATGATTGTGTCACAACAATTTGTGGTTTCTGGGTTCATCTGCCTAACAGTCTGGTTCTGCCTCTGCTGTTTCTGGTCAGAACAGATATATAGACCAACGGCTGTCGCTTTGCAAAGTGCTTCACAACTGATTTAGACCAAGAAAATGACAGAAAGATTTAACAGCAAAGCAGTTTAGGAGTGTATAATACTATAATGATTAAAACCAGGTTACATTGATTTGACTAAAAATGCCAATTATATTTTCCTTCATCATACCATGCATAGTTTTAAATTACTGTGTTTTTATTGTAATGTGTGATGCATTTATCATGAAATAATGATTTATATTGATCAAACTTGATAAAGACTAAAATTGATCAACAGAGAATTGGATTAGATGGCTGATATGACAGCAAGGCTTCTTAGAAGCAAACATATTGACACAGGCACAAAAAAACAAAAGAAGATTAAACTATGGAGTAAAAATATGCCTATTAAAGCAGCCAAAAAGCAAATAGAAGAATATGATGAAAATAATGAGAAACCAAGGACTACTTAACTGTGGAGAGGTTGATTATTATATGGAGACATCTGGACTAATTTAACCACTGCAGGTGTGACAGGCTGAATGAACTGAGGTGTGTTCTAGTGCAGGGAAATGTGACTCAGCTGCACACACAACACACATAGACAAGGAACCAGACCAGAAAAAAACACCAATTTTTTCACTGATTCAATAAGCTATTGAATTTTTTTAATTATCTTTTAAAATGCATTTCTCGTTCACTGTCAGAAGTTTGGTGTCATAACTAACCCAATGTATTACAGATTAAGCATTTCATTTTTTTACATGCTGGAATTTTAAACTTTTAAACAATTTTGGTATAATAATAATAATAATAATAATAATAATAATAATAATTACTAATAATGTTAAGTAATGAAAATCATAATGCAAACAATATTTGATGATTTTAATTATTTTTCCTTTAAATGTATGGACTGTAAAGAAATAATTTGTTTCTTCACATATTTGTAATTAAATGCTTGGAATAACGGAAAATTTCAAACTTTTTTTGAAAAAATTTTGCCTGGTATTTTACTAACTAAATATGGACACCCCCCCCCCCCCCCCCCCCCCCCCCAAAAAAAAAAATCTGATGTTCTTAACCTTGGGGCTGAATGAATTAAATGGTAAATGGCCTGTATTTGATATAGCGCCTTCCAGAGTCCTAGAACCACCCAAGTTGCTTTACAACACAATCAGTCATCCACCCATTCACACACACATTCACACCCTGGTGGTGACGAGCTACATTGTAGCTACAGCTGCCCTGGGGCGCACTGACGGAGGTGAGGCTGCCGTACACTGGCGCCACCGGTCCCTCCGACCACCACCAGCAGGCAATGTGGGTTAAGTGTCTTGCCCAAGGACACGACGACAGCGGCAGACTGAGCAGGGCGCGAACCTTCAACCTTCCGATTGTGGGGCGGGCACTTAACTCCTCTGCCACCATTGCCCACAAATCGCCCCAATTAAAAACAAATGAACGAACATACTGGATGTTCATCTACAACTGATCAGTTTTCACGATCAACCTGATTCAAGATGGTAGCCACAGCATGCATAAAGTTAGTAAACACAAGACTTCCTTTGACTGTGTCAATTTTACTGATATTGGGTTAATAGTTGGCACGATGGTAGCAGAGAGTCATTCACACAAAATACTGGCGGTGCTCTAATGGGGTAGCATCCTAGGAAGGACCCGACCTACCCAGTCCATGTAGGTCATGTTCTTCCTCAGCTGCTTAGACTGGGGGTCTAGTGGCTGTGAGTTTGGACTGTCTAGCCTTCTTATTTGATCCCATCCTTACCTCATGATATGTCCTGTCACCTAGCAACCATGACAGTGTAAAATATAATTGAAACTAAACTTAGCCTGGCAAGCCATCCTATATTTGTGAATATGTAGTCTGGCCACAACCCATAGACGGATCTCAGTCGTGGGTGGAATCTACGGTTGTCTCTCAAACTGTTTGGGCAACAAACAACGTGACATCGCTAGCGGTTAACGTCAGGGTTCATTTCAAGATCCTGGTTCTGGTTTTTAAGGGCCTTACATGGACAAGCACCATCATACATTGGTGATCTTCTCAGTCCCTACACCTCCAGCAGGTCCCTGAGGTCCAGTGATTAAAGCCTACTGGTTGTGCAGCGCACCAGGCTAAAGACCAAAGGTGGCAGGTCACAGGTTAATTTTCTTTCTTTCTTCTCATTTTTGACTAAAATTTTGTCCATTTTCCACATTTTTTATTATATTTTTGTAATCATTTTCTATTTTTTATATTTTGTTCTTGTTCTTGTGATTTTTATCTCGAGAGACAAAAATTTGGCCTGCAATGAACCCTGGGAGAGAAAGAGTTGTGCAACATTGGAGCCAATCCTTTCTAAACAAAAACAGATATTTGTATTATGTTACCATACCAACGATGAACAAGTTTGTTTACTATGGGTTCCCGTGTGTAGTAAGTCAGTCCCATTGTGTCCTTAAAAACTGAGTAAGCAAAGAAAACATTTGCATACAGAAATGAACCGTATGAAAAAGGATACCAAACCACATCTTTAATTTGCAACATGCAAATGTTCCCCCGCCATCCTTTGACCTGATGGGAAACAAACAAACACAATAAGCTTTAAAGCATGGTTTGGCGAAATAGATTTTAGTTCACTTCAGTCTTTGGCTGTGGAATTTTCAACAAAGAAGACTCAAAATTAAAACTACTGACGAGGTGGGTGATGTTTACATTATAAGCTAGCTGTTCGCTGTAAACTTTTTTCTTTAAATAATCTCATCTTGTTTCCATTTCTCTTATGTAACTTCTTTTTTGAGCGGCTAATACATCTTTTTATGATGCATGAATTCCAAAACATTAAATACATTTTAACAAAGCTTTTATTCATAAGGGAAGCTTGAAGGAGATGATTTGGGTACAACAATAAACTATCCCCCTGGTTATTTGTTACTTTATAAAAGACAGAATAGGTGAGTGTTCAAGCTATTATTTTTATTTTTTTAAATGTGATTCAAGTTTTCTGTTTCCTTGATCTAAATCACAAAACACATTTTTATTATTATTTTTACAGTGCCAATATTCATTTGAGCCAAAACACCATTAGCATGCGGACAACAATTTATTTCATAATACTGTAATTTGTAGAGTCATCTTTTGTTATTAATCCCTATTCCACTTTTTTTTTTTAAACATTGCCTTTTTGCAGATTGCGTTTTCATTTCCACAGAACTCTATGATGGTTCTATTCTATCCATCTGGACTATTAACACAACTTAATTCTGTTATTTTCCCACCTCTCAGTTGTAGATTTGCTAAACTGATTTGGGTCATTGGCTTGTTGTCTAAAGCTCCAACCATTGCACAGCTGGTCTGATATTTGACTCTAGAATATTTTGGTATACAAAGAAGTTTGTGGTCAACTCAGTGAGTGCAAATTGACCAGGTTTAGTGGTTGTAAAACCATCAAATCGTAAACCTTCCAATGCTGTGCTTACTGTTGGTTAGGGTTATGAAGTGCTTCTGTTATTTTATGGGATAGACAAGACAGCTTTATTTAGATAGCACATTTCCTACACAAAGGCAACTCAATGTGCTTCACAGCATTAAAGACAGACAAAACAAACACAAAAATGGAAAACATTGAATACTAGAAAATTAACATAATATCTATTAAACATTGTGAAGAGAACTAAATGTGGTCAGCCAGGTAAGCAATTGAAAACATTGGTTAGGCTAAAGGTGTAAGGAGACAGTAAAAACTGGTACAGTGAACTAGATTTTTGTAAGATTTGCATTCTGTCTTGACGAAACGTCACTAATTTGTTCAGCAACCATTACCACTGGTGGCTTTTGCTTTGTTCAGATTTTGCTTTTGAAACCCGCGCTGTGCAAAGACCTAGTTAGGACGTCGGACTCAATATAGACATGATCTGCACGTCCATGTGACGTTGACTGTTTGCAGGGCCTACATTCTAAAACTACATTTGGTATGGAAAGACAGGGTTTTCTCCTGGTAACCTCCTCCAAAAAAGTTAAAAATGAGAATTCAAATGTTAACCTCCAACCAAACATTTAAACAAAAATGTAAATATTTTTAAGAATTTTTGCCATTCATCATGAGATAATTCCCTATCCCTGTAGCGTATGGGATGGAGTTAACTTCATATTTTTAATGCCTCTGAATATGAAATGGTTTGACTCAAGAGTAAACCTTTTGGGACTTGTACACAGGACCATATATAAGGGTATGGTGAGGTCTTCTCACTTTCTTCGTGGATTTAAAGACAAAGATATGGAACCAGAATTTTTCTTAAATTGTGCTGACAAGCAAAACACAAACATACCTACTGTTTTCCATGGTATTATTTAAGACTCATACACACAAATGGGATGTAGCATTAATAAATGCTCTGCTATTTTCTTCCAGACATGTCGGTGAACTCCACTTGGTTCATCAGTGACTCAGTTAATCTCCAAAATGCCTCCATCAACTCCTTCTACCCTTTGTTCATGTACTGCTTCATCATTAGACCCAACTCCTACATTTTCTCTGGGTTCATTATCACCTACATCTGCTTCCTCCTCCCTCTCTGCATCCTTGTCCTTCACCAGGGCTACCAGCGTTGGCGCCAAAGGCGGTCTACCTCTTCAACAACTGCAATGAGCCACTCGGACAACTTCACTTACAACTTGGTCCTCATGGAGTTGATTGGTGTTGCTGGGTGCTTTTTCGCTGGTTGTGGGATCTACAAGAAGGACTTGAAAATTTTAGCTGTGGGGCTCCTTCTGGCATCCTTTATCTTGCTTGGAGAGGGGTTCTTCCATGTACTGACCTGTGTGGAGCGCTACCTGGCTGTTGTCCATCCAATCATCTACCGGAGCCTGAAGAGCAAAAGAGGGATCATTATCAGAAATATGTGCAATAGCTGTGGCTGGCTGCTTAGCTTTATTGGAATGGGTTTGTTGATGATTGAAAATGTGTTTAGTATCATGGATTTATGCCTTTTGTTGACCGCCGTAATGATCGTCTCCTTCTGCAGTCTGTCTGTGCTTTGTGTTCTGATACGTCCAGGTCCAGGGGAACAAAAAAGTGGGGATGGGGAAAAGGTTGATCAGTCAAAGAAGAGGGCATTCCACACCATTATGGTCATACTGGGAGTGCTGGTGTTGAGATTTGCTTTGGGTCTGACTCGTTCCATAGTATACATGTCAAATGCAGGTCATGGCTGCATTGTCATGACGAGTGGATTCTTCTTTTACCTGCCCAGTAGTCTGGTGTTGCCTCTGCTGTTTCTTTACAGAGCTGGAAAACTGATCTGTTTTCAGAGCAACAGCCAGGGACAATAAGAGTCTGTTTACAGAAAGTAAAATGAGGTGATTTTTTATGGCTGCCTATCTCAGCTGCAAACGCTCAGATGACTGCGTTGGTTCAATATGATGACTTATTTGCATAGAAATTGTATTTAGTTAGCTTCTAATCTACACACATAAAATACTATAGGACCGCATTGTATGCATAAAAAGATTTGATTTTGTTTATTTAGCTATTTATTTACTTGTATGCCCTTGCTTAACTCAAACCTTAGCATGTTATACACCTGGCCAAAAAAAAGTCACCACCTGGATTTAACTAAGCAGACAGGTAGGAGCCTCCTATTGGATAATTACTGCATGGGTGATTATCTTTCAGCTGCAAGTTATTTAACCCAACTGGTGCAATGAGTTGCTTCTCATTTCTTCAACAACCATGTGGAAAGACATATGGTGGAAAAGATGTGAGTCTGTGTGAGAAGGGTCACATCACTGGCATGCATCAAGCAGAGAAAACATCTAAGGAGATTGCAGAAACGACTAAAACTGGGTTCAGAACTGTCCAACGCATTATTAAAAACTGGTGTGATGAGTCCAGATGGACCCTGTTCCAGAGTGATGGGTGCATCAGGGTAAGAAGAGAGGCAGATGAAGTGATGCACCCATCATGCCTAGTGCCTACTGTACAAGCCTGTGGGGGCGGGGCTATGATCTGGGGTTGCTGCAGTTGGTCAGGTCTATGTTCAGCAACAGGATGTGCTCCAAGAATGAGGTCAGCTGACTACCTGAATATACTGAATGACCAGGTTATTCCATCAATGGATGTGTTCTTCCCTGATGGCACGGCCATATTCCAAGATGACAATGCCAGGATTCATCGGGCTCAAATAGTGAAAGAGTGGTTCAGGGAGCATGAGACGTCATTTTCACACATGGATTGGCCACCACAGAGTCCAGACCTGAACCCCATTGAGAATCTTTGGGATGTGCTGGAGAAGGCTTTGTGCAGCAGTCAGACTCGACCATCATCAATGCAAGATCTTGGTGGAACATTAATGCAACACTGGATAGACAGCGAATGCGTATCGTAATCAAAGCTAAAAGTGGTTTAAGGAAATATTAGTGTTTGACCTTTTTTTTTTGGTGGCGACTTTTTGTTTTTTGGCCGGGCCATAAAGGTACAGAAAATATATATAGAAAACTAAATAATGAACACATTTTATAAGAGTTTATTTTTTAAACTATTAATGCAGCTTCATACGGAGTTATAATGTAATATATTAAATCTCTTAAACTATAAACTTAGGCACAGCTACAAATCATACCAAATAGACATCATGCTTTTTCAGGAACAGTAATCGACTGCACTCTGAATCCTCTTCCAAAGATATACCAATAACTGCATTAATAATAATGATTTGTTATTTGTCGCTACACCCTACATAAAAGCTGGTGTAACTTCACTGTTTGTGATTAAAACTTTTTCTCCTTTTATAACCACTAAGTGTCTTTCATGTTTTTGGTTTTGCACCCTCCAAACATTGGAACTGCAGTTTCAAGACTCTCAAACAGATATCTATATTTATCGATTTATCTTTGAAATGGTCTTCACATACCCTTTGTAGCCAAAAAATTAGATGTTTTGTCAGAAAAAAGAATAATTTAAATCGCCTCCAGAATGTACAATCTAGAAAAGACCTTAATTAATCATTGTGAATGTGCTGTTCTTAATGATTTGATCGTAACCCCTTCATCAAACTGCCCTCTGGCTGTCTAGCCAATGCTCACAAACCCCTCTAGAAAAGAATAGTGAAGAATAAAATAGATAAATGACTCCAAGGTGCTTTACACTACAGTGCATCATTCATCCGTTCACACGCTGATGGTGAAGAGCTACATTGTAGCCACAGCTGCCCTGGGGCTCACTGGGGTACCACTGGTCCCTCCGACCACCACCGGAAAGGAGGGTGAAGAGTTATGCTCAAGGACACAACAGCAGAATTTCCTTCACGAAGCTGGGATCCATCCAGCAGCCCTCCGATTACTAGACAACCCCTCCTGAGCTACTGCTGCCCCTATAGTATAGAATACTCTCTTATTATTATTATACCCAGTGCTTTAAGTGGACTGGTATACACAGGTACTGTCACTTTCACATTTGAGTTGTGAGTACAGTGCATACGTTCAGAGAAATGCTCTGTAGGCAGACTTAATGTTGGAATAAACATGATGAAGTGTGTTTTCTCCCCTAGATGCACAGGTCGTGTAGTGGTGCATTTGGGGGAGAACAGACTTGAGGCATGCTTTGTTGAAGTCCAGATGGGACCTTCCTTGTTTCATTACTATGTACTGTAGCTGATCTAGGGACGTGTAGTTAGCTCTCGTGGCAGGTAGAAGGGTCAGCACTGGTCAGACAAGGCCTCATGGCCTCCATGTCCAGTGAGAATTGGGTTACTATAAACAGGAAGCAAAGCCAATTGGTAGAGAACAACAAATAAGAATCTGCAGAATGTGATTGCTACATTCATGTGTAAAAAGCATGACAATGTATTAAGTAATCCAGTATTTAGAGTACATTACTCACACTACGTACCTTAAAGCTCTCATTCACTCGTTTTTTCAACACATTTGCTGTGGTCTCTAGTAAATGAACAAATGCTTTGCGAGTCTCTCGAGTCTCAGGAAGGAAGCAGAAAACGGCAGGATTTGGAGTCCTACTCATTATTATTCATGATATTTGAACTTCTCACTTCTGATTGGCTAACAACACACCTCTTCCACTGACAGTCAGAGACTTGTACACCCCTGCTGCAGGACGGAGCGCTTCTACAGATCATTCATTCCAACAGCAGTTATGCTCTATAACACATTATGATGTCATGAGTCACTCAGCCACCTTAAGTCTACGGTCACCACTCCATGCATAACGCACCTGATATATGTATGCCTGTATTACAGACACCTACCACTTAGACAGTAAGTAGTACAGCTGATACTTTTTATGTATTAGTACTTCCACATTGTTTCACAACCCCCTATCCATAATGCTTACTGTGTATGTGTCTACATAGGAGCAACTGTTGTGTATATAGTGTCTTGTCTTATTTTAGTTTTGGAATTTTTTGTCACTTTTTGTACCTTTTCGATCTCTGTCCTGAGCTGGGGTAACGCACAAATTCCCCCACTGTGGAATTAAAATAAAGTTTTATCTTATCTTTGTTTGCTCTGCAACGTTGATGTTTTATCTCCACAAATAACACAAGCCTGAAGGAGTTCTGCCGTGTGGTGGAGTTGCTAATGCTAACGGTTAGCTTCTACTAGCTCTGCTGTTTCCTGGAGGCTAAATCAACAACAGCCTTCCCCGTCGAGAGCCAACATGGGTGAGTCCATGAATGCTAACTTATAGTGTGGCATAGATCTGTGTAGCTTTTTCTGACTTGAGCGTTTTCCTGTCTATTTTCTTACATGTGAAACTCAGACTTACTGATTGTATTTCAGAAATAACAAGTAAAAGAGGTTGTAAATGCTTTTCTTTGCACTTACTCTGGAGATTTCACATCTGAACAATAATAGTGCTTATGAAATACATTCTCACATAACCCTGCTCTGGTTCTCTCTTCATGAGCCCATCTTCCTGAAGCTACAGAGAGTAACAAGACGATTTGTTTGCAATGATAAACCATTGAAAAAGTTTTGCAAAATGCAAAATAAACAACCCACAGCCATCCGTCCACCTGTTGACATACAGTCTACCGTGTCATCAGTTTAAGTTTGATTAAGAGCAGGAATCAGTGAAGCACAATGCAGAATACTTTTTCATCCATTGTGCAGCATCATGCTGGGTTTCTTCATTAAGCATAATCAAGGAGTCAAAGACCATGCTTGAACTTTTCCAGGGAGAAAAAAAAAGTCATGGTGGTCAAAGCAAAGTCTAAGGTTAAAAGCATGAGGCTCAGGCCTAAATGTGACTCTTTAATTAATAATCCTGATAAAGAAGGATCTCTGCATGAAGGCACTTTAACAAGTACATCAATAAAAGGGTAAAAAAATGGATGAAGACATGAAGAGCTAGACCTAAAGCCAACGGGTCAAAGTAGAACAAAGAAGGCAGGCAGAAATCTTCTCATATATTCACTTCTTGTTTGCCATGGTACCATGCTGCCACCTAGTGCTTGATGCACACAAGAAACAAGATTCAAGCTTATTGCCATGGGAACCAGAGACAATGTCACAGTGCAATCAAGTTATTATAAAAGATCTTCAAGATTACTAGGGAAGTTCAGTTGTGTTCATCATGTCCTATAACATTAAACACACAAGACAAAATCCATAAAGTACATAAAGGATCCAAATGTGGCTGCTTCTCTTTAAAAAGTGGCATAACAGACTCGTTCCCACTGTCCTGGTTTGGGAACAGATATTCATATTTGTTTCAAAATACACAACATGAATAAAAAAATTACACAATTGAGGATTTTTTTATTCAAGTAGAACAAATCTGGGTTGTTTGTGCGTTTTTATAAATAATGATCAAATTTGCCTAAAAATACATTCATATGAAATAAATGACTGAATGTAAATTCAATGCAAAACCCTTTAGACCCATCCTCCCACTTTTCACATAAATACACATTGCTTTTTTAAAAGTGCAATTCCAGTTTACCTCTCACCCTCCCTCTGTAACACAGCTACAGCAACATAAGAAGGAACTAACATCATCCACAGGTTTGTTAAACCATAATGGGAAACTTTGATTTTATATAATAAATTAAAAATTAGATCCTTTTATAAAACAGTTTGGGGATAATTAATAAGGAAATGCTTAAACTTAGGATAGTGGAGAGCAGGGGAACGTGATCCGGGTTCTTGAGTGCTGCTATCCAGCATGTTTAAGTTGTTTCCCTGTTCCAATACACCTGATTTTAATCAGTAGGGGATTAACAGGCTTCTTGGTGAGCTGGTGAACCGGTGGTTCAAACATTAAATTACGTGTGTTGAAGCAGGGGAACAACTAAAACATGCTAGTTAGCAGCACTTGAGGACCAGTATTATGCAGGATTGTCTAACTCTGGTGTAGAGACTGCCTGGCTTCCTCAATATTCTACAGTGGCTAAAAATAGATTGTTATGTAACGTTGTAATGCATTGTGGGATGTAGCCCTAGACAAACAAGGGTGCATTTTGCATGGGTGCCTATGAGTATGTTGCTCCGCTCATTACAAAATTGTAGTTTTGCCTCCTAAAGATGTTCAAACAGGAAGGAACTAAGTGCCGCTGTTGGGGTGGTGCAAATTGGACTCTAGATAACCAAATTGGAGGTCAAAGGGGTCCCCTAAAATCTGACACAGCTGGAAAGGGAACAGGCCAAGCTAAAGACAGACAAAGCAAAGCAGTGGCATAATTTACAGCAAGGTTTTCACAATGGGGAGCAAATAGGGTAGCACGTTTATTTGTTCCATACATTTTGCTGGTGGTAAAGAAATCAACACTCTCAGATATGGAGTTGTCCAGGAGTCAACGGTGAAAATTTAAGGGCACAGAAAATGTTGCTCGAGCACTGAGTTATTTTTATTGACGTACAAACACTTTTTAAATTGACAAATGGAGTTTGTCTAGCACTAGCACATCAACTGTAATATACCCTATTGGTATTGAAACAGCAGTCTGCTAGAAATGAAAGAATGCCATATTCAAATGGATTTGTGTGTGTGCAAAAGTGACATACCTTATGTGATTATGAGTGATTATGAGTGATTATGGTCTCCATTTTTGTCTCCAGCAGATGTCACTAAACACATCTCCAGCCATCAATGAGACCCTTTACTATCCTGATGTGTCCTTTGGCTCCTCCTCTATCATTCACTACATGATTTGCCTCATGTCCAACCCAACTAACATCTATTACACCACATTCAAATCTATCCGAGCGAGTCTGATCCTCCCTCTCTGCATCCTCATCCTCCACCATGGTCTCCAGCAATGGAAACAAAAGACTTCCACCTCCTCACCATCCTCCATGAGTCACTCAGACTGTTTCACCTACAACATGGTCTTCATGGAGCTGATTGTTGACTTTGGATACGTTCTTAGTTTTATTGGAATCTACAGAAATATTCCTGACATGTTATGCCTTTCTGTCTATATTTTGTTATTTGTTTGGTATGGAGAGATGTGCTTCCACATCCTGACCTGTTTGGAGCGCTACCTGGCTGTCGTTCATCCCATCACCTACCGGAACCTGAGAAATGAAAGAGGAATCAGATTTAGGAACATCATTGTTGCATTTGCTTGGCTTCTTTCCATTATAGAGACGGGTTTCGCGACAGTTGATAGTTTTCAAGTGGTTTTATCGTTCTTCCTCTTGATATCTTCCCTACTGATTGCCTCTTTCTGCACCATTTCAGTTCTCTTTGTTCTGCACAGACCAGGTCCAGGAAAACAAGGTGAAAAGAAAGAGAAAGTGGACCCTTCAAAGCAGAGGGCATTCCACACCCTGTCGGCTGTTTTGTCAGTGCTGTTGCTCAGATTTGTTTGGGATGTTTTTTGGCTTCGAATGTTTATAAAGGGTGAAACCAGTGATTGTGTCATAAAGGTGTTTGGTGTCTGGTTCACTCTGCCCAGCAGTCTGGTGTTACCTCTACTGTTTCTGCACCGAGCAGGAAAACTGGTGTGTTGTAAGATGCCGTGTGTCAGTAAGGGATGATACTTTTTCCTCTAATTTTAGATTGTTGGAAGTTTATAACTGCAATGCCAAATCCGCAAGCTAGCTTAAAACACAAACACGGTCACGGAACACTCACCTATACCATCAGGTATCATCCCCAGGCCACATCTGCCAGAACCGGAAACCCGCATTACCAGTGGAAACAAGGCAGCACTAAACACCAGTCACTGTTTTTTACGTCCAAATGTATTTTGTTGTCCGTGACAGTTTTTTTGGGTGTGGACTCTGGTAGTTTGTCCTAAAGTTGAAGTGGTAGCAGCCGGCTGTTTCTCCTTCACTGATACTGTAGTGGCCTTTAAAGGTCAATAGGTCATCAGTTACATTGGTTATCAGAATGGTACAGAATCTAGTCTGTGTGTCTCCAGCTGAACTGCTAAGGAATGTTGTGTACGGGAACATCTTGCTGGTCTTCCCGTAAATGTTTGTAAAAGCCTGCAGAGAGCCAAGTCATCGCACCCGGCGGTCCAGTATCTCATGATAACTTTGGCCAGAATCATTATTTCTCAAGCTACGGCTGCCAAACTAAAGTCATCGTTGGACAGGCTTAATCTATCAGTCTGTGGAAAGTTCCAACATTAACCAAGAGTTGGCCCGCTGGTAGTTCTGTTGTTATTCTTTCGAGAACATCACCATATTTAGAGAATACAATGAGCTCAGCCGAGCTCCACATTGCCACGTCTAGCTGTGTGTATGTGCATGCACGTAAGTTGCATAACACAGAATGACTATAAGAGCAGCACCCCAATCTCATTCGGGGGGGCTTTTTACTCAGATGGCTGTCTGTACGTGTCGATTGTCAACTGCTCGAAGTCTGTAATAAAGTCCCCACGCTGTTTGAAGACATCCGACTCTTGACTGTCTCCTTACTCAACTGAATCCTCTACAATACAATTGAGCGGAGAACCTCTCACACCAGTGGTGTTCTGTTGCTAAATAGACGAGTGCATAATGAGTGGAGGACCCAGGGAAGTGCAGTGGTATGGTAAAACCGACAATTGGATGGTCCAGTGGTTGCTTTCGGTCCGAAACATGTTATTGGCAGCGGTTTCTAGGCAAATGCAAGAGAATTACTTAATTTGTTTTTAATCTCCACAATATATTTATAGCTATGCTTTGTTAGAATGTTGTTAAGAGGCATGAAAAATGTTTTAAGCTAGCTTGTTTTGCAGATGCTATTGCAGCTTTAAATCCTGTCTAGAAACATTTTCTATAGGGTTTATATAATCTCTTTGTGAATGCCTAGGAGTTCTTTTTTATTGACCAAACATACATGTACAGTCATACATGTTAAAAGCCCCAAGGTGTGTTGTGTTTAACAAGTTAATCTCTTAGCCATTGTCTGTTGAATGTAAGCCTTATTGAGTGTGAACAGAAGATGAATGGCAAGTTTTGTATATTTTATAAGTACACTGGCTGGCAAAAAAGAAAGTTGTCACCAAAAATAAATAAATAAAAAGGTCACACTCTAATATTTCCTTGGACCACCTTTCACTGTGTCATTATTTCCATAAACTTCTGCAATGTCACCAGATTTATTTCCATCCAGTGTTGCATTAATGTTTCACCAAGATCTTGCATTGATGATGGTAGAGTCTGACCGCTGCACAAAGCCTTCTCCAGCACATCCCAAAGATTCTCAATGGGGTTAAGGTCTGGACTCTGTGGTGGCCAATCCATGTGTGAAAATGATGTCTCATGATCCCTGAACCACTCTTTCACTATTTGAGCCCGATGAATCCTGGCATTGTCATCTTGGGATATGGCCGTGCCATCAGGGAAGAACAAATCCATTGATATGTATATGTATATTCAGGTAGTCAGCTGACCTCATTCTTGGAGCACATCCTGTTGCTGAACCTAGACCTGACCAACTGCAGCAACCCCAGATCATAGCACTGCCCCCACAGGCTTGTACAGTAGGCACTAGGCATGATGGGTGCATCACTTCATCTGCCTCTCTTCTTACCCTGATGCACCCATCACTCTGGAACAGGGTCCATCTGGACTCATCACACCAGTTTTTAATAATGCGTTGGACAGTTCTGAACCCAGTTTTAGTCGTTTCTGCAATCTCCTTAGATGTTTTTTCTGCATGATGCATGCCAATGATGTGACCCTTCTCAAACAGACTAACATCTTTTCCATGACCACCAGATGTGTTTTTCGACAAGAAATGAGAAGAAACTCATTGCACCAGTTGGGGTTAAAAAATGTGTTGCCAGCTGGTCAATAATTGTCCATGCAGCAATTATCCAATAGGAGGCTCAGACCTATTTGCTTAGTTAAATCCAGGTGGCAACTTTTCTTTTGTCCGGGCTGTGTATTTTACTGTATTTTACTCATTTTTTTCTAGACTATTTTGGTTTTCAGGAAAAAATCTTTTGAACATAGAAAATATTGTCATGGCCAAGAGTTCTGAGAATGATGCAAATATTTATTTTCAAAAAATGTTCTGCCCCAGTGTTTTCCTATTTCTGACAAATAATATTATGTAAATAAATTTGTTGTTAAACTTTATTTGTGTTAAAATCTTTGCATGGTCTTGCTCCCCCGTTTTGCTGAGTTGTTGCATGTCCACTCCCCTACACAGTCCCTCAGGTGCTCCTGGATGTAGTTAGGAGAAAGAGTAAACTCAGGGGGGACATATCTTTCTCACTGGATTGGTTTAAGTCATATCTAATGGATAGAAGTTTCAGTGTCTGTGTCAATAATTGTTCTTCGATGTCCGTTTCTCCTCCTTGTGGGGTTCCTCAGGGTTCAGTACTGGGACCCTTCCTTTTTTAATCTACATCCTCCCCTTGGACCTTATTCTGAAAAAAGTATGCAGTAAATTATCACATTTATGCTGATGATTGTCAAATCTACCTATCCATAAATCCTGAGGCATCCATTCTCTCTTTTCTGGACTGTCTGTCTGAGGTTAAAAACTGGCTGTCATCAAATTTTCTCCTTCTGAATGAAGGAAAAACCAAACCTGTTCTCTTTTCTCCTAAAAACCACACCAAACCATATCCGGATCTTACTCCACTCTCTGTTTGTGTAAAATCTTGTGTGACTAGTCTGGGTGTTAAGCTCGATTCTGACCTTTCCGTGTCTCCTCAAGGTAATGCAACCATTAAATCTTGCTTTTTTCAACTCTGTTGGGTTGATTTTTACCAGCTTTGACAAAGAACACACTGGACACGAACAATTGTCTTTAATTCACTTTGCAAAGAGGAGTCAGAGATGAGAATGTGTCTACATCTCAGCTCTCAGCTAGGGTTTTTATTAAAAGTCGTAAATATGTCATACAATGGGTGAAAAGAAACATGCACAAGGAGAAGCTTTAAGGAGTGTTTCCTCTTATCAGGGAGCCCCCCTCCGTTAGTGGTATGTGGGAACATAAACTTAATGTGGGTGTTTTAAATCACAGGAGCCAGGAACTGTCTGGTATGGTCTTTACAGCCGAGTAGCAGAATCCTGTGAGCTAAGAAGATTTTTGTGTCATAATAATAGTAATCAAGTAACAACATGTAAAAACCTTAACAAACTCCATCACATAACCCAGCTTAAACACATTCTTAAAAGATCTCACCTACAACCCATTATTTATGCTTTTATAACTTCCAGACTTGATTACAAGAATTCTGTTCTGTTTGGTGCAAACAAGTCTTTGCTAGACCATCTTCAGAAGGTCCAAAATGCGGCAGCACAATTTCTGACAAACTTGGATTGGTGCACTCATATCACTCCTATACTCGCAAATCTACACTGGCTTCCTGTTTTTTACCAGGTTTGGTTTAAGATCTTGCTTTTTGTCTATAAATCCCTTCATGAACTGGCTCCCTCCTATCTCTCAGAGTTACTCACCCTTTACATACCCACTGAGGTCTGCTGACCATCTCCTTCTCTGAACTCTGAGAGCACACAATAAATCTTGTGGGGAACGTGCTTTTGTGTTCGCTGCTCCTCAACTTTTCAATGAGCTTCCTCTTGTGGTGAGACAGCCCCCCTTCTATTGTTTTAAATCAATACTAAAGGCTCACTTTTTAATTTAGCATATCATATAAGATAGGTTGTCACTGAAACGTGAATCACACAAACAGGTGTTCCAATACTGATTTGAATATCTGAATGACACCTCTTTTGAATTCTGTCAAGTAGGCAGCTACAATCATTATTAGTCATTTCTGTCATTAATAGATGAGATTTGGATAAAATAATTCTTGTTTTGATTAATAAATCACGTGAAGTTGGTGTGACATAAAACACACACAATGAGATAGAAGAACCATTTCATCGCTCACACTCTCAGAGCTGAAGATCAGAAACCACCAAAAAAGGAAAGAAACACGATTGTATGGTAAATGGCCTGTATTTGTATAGCGCCTTCTTAGGGTTCAACAACCCCCCAAGGCGCTTCACAACACAATCAACTCAATTCACCCATTCACACGCTGGTGGGGATGAGCTACGATGTAGCCACAGCTGCCCTGGGGCGCACTGACAGAGGCGAGGCTGCCGAGCACTGGCGCCACCAGTCCCTCCGACCACCACCAGCAGGCAAGGCGGGTTAAGTGTCTTGCCCAAGGACACACAGCAGCATTCTCTGGCCGGAGCCGGGATCAAACCTGCAACCTTCCGATTACTGGACAACCTGCTCTACCTCCTGAGCTACTGCTGCCCATGCATGTAGGTCATTTTGTAATGGTCCAGTAGGGTTCAATACTGGTTCTAAACCATTTTATTTAGACAGCTTGTGTGTTAGAGAACTGAATTGGAGTGATGAAATGCTTTGGTAAAATTATGTTGTTGACTATATGAACTGATTTAAGGAAATTTGGTGTTTTTGGCATGGATGTTGTCCTGGATGAATCTGCTTCTGCTCTGGTTATTCTCCAGCTACAGCAGGAGGAAGCTCTCAGAACAGCCAGCTGATAAATGACACAACAGCCGAAAATCGGATGATTCTCTGAGGAAGACTGAAGTGTGCAGTCAAAACTGTCAGCAGGTATGAAAAAAGGCCATGGCCTATCTTTTTTATCTTGACAGTAAAGTTTTGTGTACACAGATTTATTGTATAGTGTGGTATCTACACTTAATTGCTCTTTTAACTCAATTACTTGGATGGTATTTATTGTTCTAGTGAAGACACATAATTATAGTTGTGACAGTGTGTGTCCTGTCACTGTATCCCGATTGACCATGCGCCCTGGCTGCTTGGCCACAGGGATATCCCTTTGGCTGACTGGTTAGCACGTGTGACTCTCACCTGGGAATCTGGGGTTCAAATCCCACCCGGGCCCTTGTTTTTCCACCTTGCCACATAGATATATAAGTTTCTTACCTTTATTTTTTTTGTTGTTTTCATCAGATATGTCAGGGAACCTTTCCTCGGTCTTCAACGATAGTCTAACTCAACCAGATGTGTCCTCTGGCTCCTCCACCATCTCTGTCTACATGTCCTGCCTCAAGTCCAATCCAACCTACATTTTTTACACTACATTCAAAGTCGTCAAAACGATTCTCATCCTCCCTCTGTGCTTCTCCGTCCTCCATCATGGTCTCCAGCAATGGAAGCAAAGGAGCTTCACCTCTTCATCATCAACAATGAGTCATGCAGACTGTTTCACCTACCACATGGTGGTCATGGATCTCATTGTTGTTGTGGGATATGTTCTATGTTTAACTGGCATCCATAGAGATGATTCAGACATGTTATCCTCTGGGATCCATATTATATTCTTCAATTGGTATGGAGAACTGTGCTTCCATGTCCTAACCTGTTTGGAGCACCACCTGGCGGTTGTTCATCCCATCACTTACCGGAACCTGAGAAATGAAAGAGGAAACAGATGTAGAAACATCATCACCGCCTGTGTCTGGCTGCTTTGTCTTGTAGGGACGGGCTTGATTGGAGTCAAGGGTTTTGAAGTGGTTTTCTCTTTCTCCCTCTTGATGTTTTCTTTAACTACATCATTTTTCTGCAGCCTTTCAGTTCTCTGTGTTCTGCTCAGACCAGGTCCAGGAAAAGAGGGTGAAAACGGAAGAGGGTAGACCCCTCAAAGCAGAGAGCCTTCCACACGCTAGTGGCTATATTCGCAGTGCTGTTGCTCAGATTTGCATGGGATGTCTTTTGGCTTCAAGTGTTTGTGACAGGTGAAATTAGTGATTGCATCATAAAGGCACTTGGTTTCTGGTTTAATTTGCCCTGTAGTCTTGTGTTACCTCTGCTGTTTCTGCACAGAGCCGGTAAGCTGGTGTGTTGTACGACATTGTGTTTTAGCCAGTAGCACTGTTCTCTTGCAGGAAGACAGAGGCAAGTGTAACATCATGCTGGGGCTTTTCTGCACAGTTTGTTTCTTGCATCTCCCTGTGGATGCATAGATTTTCTCCAGGTGCTTTGGTTTCTTCACTTTTTATCTTTGTTTTGTGATTTTAGTGAGTTTTGAAAATTGCATCGCAAAAAACTGATGAGAATCTGATTATTTATGAAAGTATATCTATGACCTTTTTAGTTTCATTTAACAAATTTTTCTGGGAGTATGGGGTACCAGGCCCTTTGATACGGGCTGTTAGGTCCCTGTACAACCAGTGTCAGAGCTTGGTCTGCATTGCCGGCAGTAAGTCGGGCTTGTTCCTGTGAAAGTTGGACTCCAGCCAAGGCTGCCCTTTGTCACCAATTCTGTTCATAACTTTTATGGACAGGATTTCTAGGTGCAGTCAAGGTGGTGAGGGGATCCGTTTTGGTGGCCTAAGGATCAGGTCTCTGCTTTTTGCCAATGATGTGGTCCTGTTGGTTTCATCAAACCATGATCTCCAGCTTTCGCTGGAGCAGTTCGCAGCCGAGTGTGAAGCAGCTGGGATGAGAATCAGCTCCTCTAAATCCGAGACCATGGTCATGACTCAGAATAGGATAGAATGCCTTCTCCAGGTCAGGGACGAGGTCCTGCCCCAAGTGGAGGAGTTCAAGTATCTTGGGGTCTTGTTCACGAGTGAAGGATAGATGGTGCGTGAGATTGATAGGCGGATTGGTGCTGCGTCTGCAGTAATGCGGGTGTTGTACCGGTCTGTCGTGGTAAAGAGATTTACCGGTTGATCTACCCTACCCTCACCTATGGTCACGAGCTTTGGGTAGTGACTGAAAGAATGAGATCGTGGATACAAGCGGCCAAAATGCTCATCAAGCTCTCCAGAAGCCTGTTAGTCACCTGCTGATTAAAATCAGGTGTGCTGAAACAGGGAAAACACTAAAATATGTGGGATAGCGGCCCTCAAGTGTAACGTTTTGGACGTGTCCTAGAAGTGAAGGGACGCCATTGTTGTGTTTTGAGTAACGATAGCGTCCCTATCGGTTTAAAATTGGGCCTGACAGGAAGTCAAACACAAAAGCAGTGTAAAACAACCAGGAAATTTTCAAAATAAAAGTCACATGCAGGTAAACGTATGTCATTCCGTTTTTGCATCCGGTGGAAAGATGGGGTTATTTGCAGGTTTTGTGCATGAACCACAACATGACACACCTAAACAGGTGCTCTAATGTTGATTTGAATCAAACACGCATTCTGAGTCGCAACTTATTTGAATTTTGACAAATGTCTTCATTAAGCAGCAACAATCAATACAGCTGTCATTTGTGACATAATTAATTTGTTTTTTTATAAAGTAATCTTTGGTTTGGTACTAAATCATGTGCTGAGTTAGGAGGAGTATTATAGGAATCAGGACCCTTTATGATAGGATAGTACTTTATATGAGACACCATTTCATTTTACAGACAAATGTGGAGCATGAGATCAGAAACTACCAAACAACGTGAGTAAAATTATCTTAATCATGTAGATTAGCTTCTTTGTGAAGACTTTCTTACTGGTTTTCAAATAATTTTATCTAATGATAGATAAGATGAGGATAGTAAAAAAGAACATGTGATATAAAATAGATGCAGATTTGTGGCTTTAGCTGAAGACAGTTGTCCTCAAGGGTCCTGATCCTGCATGTTTAGATGTTTCTTGGCTTCAACGCACCTGCTTTTAATTTTTAGGTGATTAACAGGCTTCAGCAGAGCTTGATGATCTGCTGAACAAGTAAGTTAATGAATAAGGTGTGTAGGAGAAGGATAAAAGGAAAACAGTGTGGATAGGGGCCCTCAAGAACCAAGGTTGGACACCATTGCATGTTCCTTCTGCCCTGGACATCTGGTAGATTTGTTTTCTTTCACTCAGTGTGTCTCCTGCTGCAACACTTATCTCAACCCCCCATCAAAATTAGAAGCTAAGGGTCTTTTTAACTTGCCCTATTTCCTACATGAAACACTGATCCAATTAAATTAAAACATACTTTGCTGATCCAAGAGGGAAATTTAATGTCATAGTGGGCAGCAGTAGCTCAGGAGGTAGAGCGGGTTGTCCAGTAATCGTAAGGTTGTAGGTTCGATCCCGGCTCCGGCCAGAGAATGCTGCTGTGTGTCCTTGGGCAAGACACTTAACCCGCCTTGCCTGCTGGTGGTGGTCGGAGGGACTGGTGGCGCCAGTGCTCGGCAGCCTCGCCTCTGTCAGTGCGCCCCAGGGCAGCTGTAGCTACGATGTAGCTCATCCCCACCAGTGTGTGAATGTGTGTGTGAATGGGTGGATGACTGATTGTGTTGTGAAGCGCCTTGGGGGGTTGTAGAACCCTAAGAAGGTGCTATACAAATACAGGCCATTTACCATTTACCATACAAAACTGACTTGACATGATAATGACCTACAGGCTAGTTGCTATGTTTTTGTCTCCAGCAGATATGTCATCGGACCTGTCCTCAGGCTTCAATAATAACCTTACTCAACTGGATGTGTCCTCCAGCAACTCCATTGTGTTTATCTACATGATTTGCCTCATGTCCAATCCAACTAACATCTATTACACCACATTCAAATGTATCCGAGTGAGTCTGATCCTCCCTCCCTGCATCCTCATCCTCCACCATGGTCTCCAGCAAAGGAAGCAAAGATTTTCCACCTCCTCGTCATCCTCCATGAGTCACTCAGACTGTTTCACCTACAACATGGTCTTCATGGAGCTGATTGTTGACTTCGGATACGTTCTTAGTTTTATTGGGATCTATAGAAATATTTTTGGCATGTTGAGCGTTTCTGTCCATATTTTGTTATTTGTGTGGTATGGAGAGCTGTGCTTCCACATCCTGACCTGTTTGGAGCGCTACCTGGCTGTCATTCATCCCATCGCCTACCGGAACCTGAGAAATGAAAGAGGAATCAGATTTAGGAACATGATTATTGCATTTGCTTGGCTTCTTTGCATCGTAGGAACGGGTTTCGCGACAGTTGATAGTTTTCAAGTGGTTTGGTCTTACTTCCTCTTGATATCTTCCCTACTGATTGCCTCTTTCTGCACCATTTCAGTTCTCTTTGTTCTGCACAGACCAGGTCCAGGAAAACAAGGTGAAAAGAAAGAGAAAGTGGACCCTTCAAAGCAGAGGGCATTCCACACCCTGGCGGCTGTTTTGTCAGTGCTGTTGCTCAGATTTGTTTGGGATGTTTTTTGGCTTCAAATTTATATAAAGGGTGACACTAGTGATTGTGTCCTAACGGTGTTTGGTGTCTGGTTCACTCTGCCCTGCAGTCTGGTGTTACCTCTACTGTTTCTGCACCGAGCAGGAAAACTGGTGTGTTGTAAGGTGCCGTGTATCAATAAGGGATGAAACTTTTTCCTCTAATTTTAGATTGTTGGAAGTTTATAACTGCAATGGCAAATCCGCAAGCTAGCTTAAAACATGGTCACGGAACTCTCACCTATGCCATCAGGAATCATCCCCAGGTTTCGTTTGCCAGAACTGGAAACCCACATTACCAGAGGAAACGAGACAGCACTAAACACTAGGGATGTGAATCTCCACCACTGAGGCCGATTCGATACGTATCTCGATACGCTACCAGCGATACGATACATTAACGATACGGTGAAACCCTCTGGCGATACGATTCGATACGATTCATTCCTGCTGACGATTCTTTAATGATTTGAAAACGATTTTAAACGATTCAACCCATTAAAAAAATCTTCCAGCCCACATCTGATTTTTAAATATCAAAATGATTTCCCCTATCCTCTGTGAAGGATGTATTTGATCCTCTATTGTTTTTGATTAATCAATAAATGCAACATTAAAAGACAATGCACTTCATGAGTGATATTTTACATATTATACATAACATTATTGCTACAATACTTGAAATAAGGGGGTTGAAACTAGGTTTAGACAGAAAAATAAATCAACAGAATCAGAAAATGATTAGAGTTCATAATTTTTCAATTATTTGGAATTATTATGAAACACAGTAAAAATTTGAAAACACTTCTAAATATTGTAATGATCCATATGTGGCAATAATAAAAGCTGTTGTAGCCTAATGTTACTGTTCCTTTAAGAGAAAAGTCCAAGCTGAGATGTGAGTTCATCTCAGCTGTTTATTGAACTTCTCTGAACCAAAATGTCATTCTGTCTGTTGTTTAGTTCTGCACAAATGTTACAATAATAAGGAATTATCTTCAATTACCTCACACAAAACTTTAGTTGTGTAGATCAAAAAGAATGCTCGGAAGAATACGCTGCTGCAGAAACCGGTCACGGACTTCAGAAAGTTTTATTTTGACAAGACAGGAAGTACGTACGTCGGTTAATTTTGTCCCACGATGGTTTTTCTAACTGCGGCTGCGCACCACCTGGCCTCCGCTAAAAGAGAATGATGGTACGTTCAATGCGCCTCAAAAAACGAGGACATAGCAGGAAAACAATGAAGTAATCGATGTAACCATAGTTTTAACCGATGAGAGGCACGTACGGGAAGATGCATTGCGATACAGCCATCAGTTATAACCGGTGCGCACTGAAGCTACCGGTGCAGTCGCATCGCTAACGTCATGAACGAACCACCGGTTCAGATCGGTGAATCTCTCCATCCCTACTAAACACCAGTCACTGTTTTTTACGTCAAACGTTTTTTTTTTTTTGTTGTTCGTGACTTCAAATGGTGTTTTTTTTGCGACTCTGGTAGTTTGTCCTAAAGTTGAAGTGGTAGCAGCCGGCTGTTCCTCCTTCTCTGATATTATTGAGCGGAGAACCTCTCACACCAGTGGTGCTCTGTTGCTAAATACGTGAGTGTGTGATGAGTGGAGGACCCAGGGAAGTGTGAACGTGCGGGTGTTCAGTGAGACCGACAACCGGATGGTCCAGTGGTTGCTTTCGGTCTGAAACGTGTTATTGGTGGAGGTTTCTAGACAAATGCGAGAGAACCACTTCATTATTTACTTTTGTTCTTTTTAATCTCCACAACTTATTTATAGCTACTACGTTAGAACGTTGTTAAAAGGCATGAAAAATGTTTTAAGCTAGCTTGTTCTGCAGATGTTATTGCAGCTGTAACAGCTGGCCAGAGGCTTTTTCTTTTGGGTTTTTATGATCTATTTGTGAATGCCTAAAAGCCCCTGTTACGCAGGAAGTACGACACGTTCTTAAAGAACAATGAACATTTATTCTAACTTAGAATCTTAGCATACACTCCTCTAGGGAGAACATTACAAGCAGGCCGAACTCTTCTTCTTCTCTTTTCTTCATCTCGCTTCTTCTCTCAGTCCCTCTTTTCTCTTTCTTATCCCACAGCTCCACCTAGTGGTTGAATCAGTCAATTACAAGACACAACAGCCCTGCGGTGTTTGTGTGTTGTGTTTAACAAGTTAATCTCGTAGCCTTTGTCTGTTGAATGTAAGCACTATTGAATGTGAACAAAAGATGAATGGAAAGTTTTGTACATTTTATAAATATTTTATTATATTACTCATTATTTTCTAGACTGTGTTGGTTTACGTGATACATTTTGAGCATAGAAAATATTATGATAGCCAAGAGTTAGGTTAATTAAGAAGGTTAATTTTACTTGATTTAATCTTTTATGTGTACGTTTATTGATTTAGTCTGTTTTTAACAATTTCATTTGTTTCACCAACTGTTGTGTAATTTGCCTTGACTTCTAATAGTCCTTGGTTGTTTCTACTTTGGTCAGTTTTGCTGTTTTAAAGTACTTTATAAATAAAGGTGGTTTGGTCACAATTCTAGCTGATCAACTTTTCTTTGCATGAATTAAAATGATGACTTTTGAAAATTGTATTACTCTGTGTGTTCCTTTATATCCCCCTTTGTACGCTAAAAAGTCTCAAACATGTACTGAGAAAATTATTTTGCAGCAGAGAGAGAGAGAGAGAGAGAGAGAGAGAGAGAGAGAGAGAGAGAGAGAGAGAGAGATTTCGGAAATCTTTCAAATGTAAAATGTTAGGTGTTTAAAAAATAAACATTTGGTTAAACTGCAAAGATGCTTTATGTGAGCACTCAGATCTTGACATTTCTCAGCACACTCATACATGTTTATATTTAGATTTCTAGATTGCTTGAATCTGTGTATTATAGTGTACTGTTTTATGGTATAGTTTTATTCTATTGTTTTTAAACTTTTGCTGCTTTTTACCTTGACTGTCCACTTTCTGCTGTGACAATGCAAATTTCCCACTTGTGGGACTAAGAAAAGGACTATTTTATCTTATCTTATTTTTTGTTGGCCAGGATCTGTGAGTTTGAATGTGGCATGTTGTATGACCCAAGCGCGTAGTGGACTGACACTGGGTTTGAACAGACACGTAGTTGATATAGGAACTGCAGCATGCAGCTTGAAGGGAAACCAGAATATGCTGTGATTCCAAAATAATGAAAAAGGGCTTATGAGAAGCTGACAGGACTGGCACTGACAGACTGGACAAGCTGGACTGACGACTGACTGAACTGGAACTGGAGGAGCTCTGGACACGACTCTCAGGAAGCGATTGGAATGCTAATTGAGCAAGAACACCGAAGCAATGACTGAGCCCCGAGCAGAAACACTGACTTCCTGATATACTCCCGGTGCTGGTGATGTGGGCAGGAAGTCCGGTGTGGGGCATAATGGGTAGTGGAGCATGATGGGTAGTGGAGTCCTGAGGTGGGAAATGACTGGTGTGAATGACTAGTGAACTGCAGGATGGTTACTGGTCTTATAGGGCAGGTTTGGGTCTGAAGTGAGGAGTACTGGAGAGATTAGGCTTGAAGTGGGGGTCGGGGAGCCAGGATCATGACAGTACCCCCTGCTTAGGGACGGCTCCTGATGGACTTGAGTGGGCAGGAAGGGACAGGAAGTGACTCAGTGGGACTGAACTGGACTTGAACTAGAAGGGACTTGACTTGACTGAGAGGGGCTTGACTGAAGAGGACTGGAGTCGACTTGGCTGAATGGGACTTGGCTGAAGGAACCTGGAGTCGGATGCGGAGGTGCAGGAGCCTCAGAGGCCTAGGGGCCGACAGTGGAGGCAAAGGAACCTCAGGGGCCTAGGGGCCGACGGTGGAGGCAAAGGAACCTCAGGAGCCTGGGGAGCCAGCGTGGCGGAGGTGAAGAAATCTCAGGGGCCTGGGGGACCGGCGACAATGGCACTGACAGGTGCAGACAGAGTTGGTCTAAGTTACCAGCAGCCCTAGACTTGAGCCAGGCAAGGTTGTAGGGCTTGCAGGGGGATCTTGGACAGGGCTGGACAGGTGACTGGTTGAACCGAACAGCTGACTGACTGGACTGGATACAGAATGGGAGGTGGAGACACAGGGGGCTGGAATTCAGGAGGTGGGGACACAGAAGACTGGGGTTCAGGAGCTGGAGACACAAGAGACTGGGATTCAAGAGGTGGAGACTAAGGGGGCCGGGATTCAGGAGGTGGAGACACACAACAGGAGGGTTCAGACTGAGCCTCTGGAGAAGGCTGGAGTTTGGAGCAGGGGGCTCTGGATCAGGCGGCACAGCTTTGGTTTCCGGATAGGTTGGCTGATTTGGCTGGCTGGACAGGTTTAGCACGGGCAGTGAACCTGGGACCTCTGCCTTAGGCGGCACAACTGGTACCTGTTTAACGGGCAGCACAGCAGGGGCCCCTGTGGCGGCAGGTGGCCGGAGCTTGGATGAGCCCTTGGGGGTGCCCCAGGTGCCATTCCTCTTCTTAGGGAGGTGATTGTGGGGCTGGGCTCGGTTCCTACTGGCCTGACACTGAAGGATGTCAGGAAACTGGACAGGAAACTGGAGAACTAGGGTGGTTAGCGACTCAATTTGAAATGCCAGAAGGTCAGCGAGGGCCCACAGCTCGGCAGCCTCGGACCACATGCGTGCAAACTCCACTAGGTCATAATTACGCTCAGTCATCCTGTCAGGATCTGGCTGGGACTGGACTCGAACGCTAGTGTGAGTTTGTGGTGTGTTTTTATGACCCAAGCGTGGAGTGGACTGACATTGGGTTTGAACAGACACACAGTTGATATTGGAACCATGGCACGCAGCTCAAAGGGAAATGAGAGCGTGCTGTGGTTCCAGAATAATGAAAAAAGACTTATGGGAGGAGGAGCTTTGGACACAACTCTCAGGAAGTGATTGGAATGCTAATTGGGCCAGAACGCCAAAGCGATGACTGAGCCCCGAGCAGAAATGCAGACTTTCTGATATAATCCCTTATGACGTGATCAAGAAGTCCGGTGTGGGGCATGATGGGTAGTGGAGCATGATAGGTAGTGGAGTCCTGAGGCGGGGAATGACTGGTGTGAATGACTAGTGTGCTGCAGGCTGGTTACTGGTCTTTTGGGGTACGTTTGGGTCTGAAGTGAGGAGTACTGGGGAGATTAGGCTTGAAGTGGGGGTCAGGGAGCCAGGATTGTGACAATGTTGGGCATGTGTTGCAGCTCAATCGGCAGCAAAAGGCAGGTAAACTCAAACTGTTTCTGTTAAATGAAGAATCAAAGCAGTAGCAAAAAGTAAAACACAAGGCCTGAGGTAAAATCATGATGGGGACCTGTAGACCTGATACCTGCAACAGAACCAACTGGGGAAACTGTTGTGTATCAGAAAAATAAAATAACCTTGTAAAAGGGAAAAAACAAGGATTTTAATGGGAAAAAAATCACTTATGCATGACCATCTTGTTTGTAAGTTAGGTTGTCATTAAAACATGTGAATCACACAAACAGGTGTTCCAATACTGATTTGAATTTCTGAATGACACCTCTTTTGAATTCTGTCAAGTAGGCAGCCACAGTCATTATTAGTCATTTCTGACATTAATAGATGAGAGTTGGATAAAATAATCCATGTTTTGATTAAGAAATCATGTGAAGTTGGTGTGACATAAAACACACACGAGATAGAAGAACCATTTCATCGCTCACACTCTCGGAGCTGAAGATCAGGAACAGCCAAAAAAGTAAGAAACACGATTGTATGCATGTAGGTCATTTTGTAGTGGTCCAGTAGGGTTCAATACTAGTTCTAAACCATTTTATTTAGACAGCTTGTGTATTAGAGAACTGAATTTGAGTGATGAAATGCTTTGGTAAGATTATGTTGTTGACTGTATAAAGTGATTTGGGGAAATTTGGTGGTTTTGGCATGGATGTTATCTTGAATCCCTGTTTCTGCTCTATTTCTTTAACGAACAGTTAATCCGGATGAGGGGGGGCACACCCTGTCACAGATCTGGGACTCCATTCCCAGTGACAGCAGGAGGAAGCTCCCAGACAGCCAGCTGATAAATGACACAACAGCCGAAAGTCGGATGATGCTCTGAAAGAGACTGAAGTGTGCCGTCGGAACTGTCAGCAGGTATGAAAGAACATCTTTTAAAAACACGTTTGTCTTACCAAATAACAAAAAGTATTGGTGGTCCTCCTATTTAAAAAGGGGGAGCACAAAGTGTGTTCCGACTACAGGGCATCACACACCTACGTTTTTGTGTACACAGATGTATTGTTTAGTATGGTATCTACACTTAATTTCTCTTTTAACTCAGTTAATTGGATGGTATTTATTGTTCTAGTGAAGACTCATAATAACAGTTATATAAGTTGCTTACCTTTTTGTTTTGTTTTCATCAGATATGTCAGGGAACCTTTCCTCGGTCTTCAACGATAGTCTTACTCAACCAGATGTGTCCTCTGGATCCTCCACCATCTCTGTCTACATGTCCTGCCTCAAGTCCAATCCAACCTACATTTTTTACACCACATTCAAAGTCGTCAAAATTATTCTCATCCTTCCTCTGTGCTTCTCCGTCCTCCATCATGGTCTCCAGCAATGGAAGCAAAGGGGCTTCACCTCTGCATCATCAACAATGAGTCATGCAGACTGTTTCACCTACCACATGGTGGTCATGGATCTCATTGTTGTTGTGGGATATGTTCTATGTTTAACTGGGATCCATAGAGATGATTCAGACATGTTCTCCTCTGGGATTCATATTATGTTCTTCAATTGGTATGGAGAACTGTGCTTCCATGTCCTAACCTGTTTGGAGCGCCATCTGGCGGTTGTTCATCCCATCACTTACCGGAACCTGAGAAATGAAAGAGGAAACAGATGTAGAAACATCATCATCGCTTGTGTCTGGTTGCTTTGTCTTGTAGGGACGGGCTTGATTGGAGTCAAGGGTTTTGAAGTGGTTTTCTCTTTCTCCCTCTTGATGTTTTCCTTAATTACATCTTTTTTCTGCAGCCTTTCAGTTCTCTGTGTTCTGCTCAGACCAGGTCCAGGAAAACAGGGTGAAAAACGAAAGAGGGTAGACCCCTCAAAGCAGAGAGCCTTCCACACGCTAGTGGCTATATTCGCAGTGCTGTTGCTCAGATTTGCATGGGATGTCTTTTGGCTTCAAATGTTTGTGAAAGGTGAAATTTGTGATTGCATCATAAAGGCACTTGGTTTCTGGTTTAATTTGCCCTGCAATCTGGTGTTACCTCTGCTGTTTCTGCACAGAGCCGGTAAGCTGGTGTGTTGTTCGACATCGTGTTTTAGCCAGTAGCACTGGAAGTCAGAGGCAAGCCTAGGGTTAGGGTTACAGAGTTTAGGTCTTGTGTCTCCCTGTGCATACATATTATCCTGGTATACTTCTGTAATCTTCCCTCAGTAAAAAACATGCATTCTTATGTGATCAGTTTTTTAATTTAAAGTGTGTGTCTGGTAATTGTTGTTGATCATAAGTTGGATTAGGGTTAGGGTTAAGGTTAGGTATGTGTGATGGAATTGATTGAAGTTGATTGTAAGTTGGTCTTGTAATAACCGGTCCATGATGTAACACACTCTCACCTGGGTTCCACAATGAACAGATCAGTGTGTGGAGCCAAATGTTTTATTTACTGGTTTATAGTCTGTTAGATCACTCAATTCCTTAACAATAATGCATTCCAAAGTATGCAGGATGTTTAAAATTAGTTCGTTTTGAAAATTGCATTGCAAAAATCCTATATTTATGAGAGTATATCTATGACCTTTTTAGTTTAATTTAACCTTTTATAAGTTTATTGTATGTTTTTGAAATGTATTTCAAAATAAAAGCATTTAGCATCTGTGTTATTTTAGCTTCACTGAGTCATCTTTGCTTAAAGTAACAAAAATGTAAAAACTGCAGTGCCTTCAATCCAAAAACAAAAAATAATTTCCCAAGCAGAAACTTTGTGTTTATCATAACACTGAAACAATCAGCCATAGAACATGAGTCCACAGCAGTCCTGATCCTAACTAATTAGGTGCCCAAGACAAGATTTGAGGTTTTAGCACCACTTTATCAGGAGTGCAGCACATGATGTTCACTATACCATACATGTGTATGGTCACACCCACTTGGAACAATACAGCATGCTCATCTTCTTTTCTTTAACCTGTCCTGTCCGGGCAGTTGTAGCAGACACAATGGTTGATCTGGGTCCCATAATATGCCAAAGCAGTTTTACTCTACAGCAAGAGGGATGTGGGATACTCCTGTTGTTGCACAATAGCCTTTATTATATTTGTGGCATGTTAGACCGCATTCGCTTACGCACCAGAGTGGACAGGCAGGGAAAAAAGAGACATACAACACAAACAGGGAAAGAGAGGGACGGGGAATGGACGGACAACAGTTGGAACTGTTAAGAGGTTATTGTCCCTATTTGTAGTAGCTTGTATTTGTGTGGGTGTGTGTGTGTGTGTATGTGCGTGTGTGTGTGCGTGTGTGTATGTGTGTATCTTATAGAATATGTCCAGGCTCCGTCACATCTCTTGCCCAATGACTGCAGGAAAGAGCTCCCTCTTGTGTCCAGGACAAGAAAAATGACAGTGTCTAAATGAGCCTCACATAATTTTCTTATGTTTCAAAACTTTAATTTAAATTTAAATTTAATTTAAATGTGCTACTAGGCATAAAATGTAAATGTTACAAACATTGTGATAACAACACAAAAGCAGTGTAAAACATCCGGAAACTTTCAAAATAAAAGTCAAATGCAGATTAACGTACATCATGCCGCTTTCGCGTCTGGTGGAAAGAAGGGGTTATTTGCAGGTTTTCTCCATGAACAACATGACACTCCTAAACAGGTGTTCTAATGCTGATTTGAATCAAACGTGTTCTGAGTCACAACTTATTTGAATTTTGATAAATATCCTCATTAAGCAGCAACAATCAATACTGCAGTGATTTGTCACATAATAAATGAGTCCTATAAAGTAATCTTTGGTTTGGTATTAAATCAGGTGCTGTAGTTGTGACATGCAAACACACAGAGAGATAGGAAACTATTTTATATGAGACACCATTTCATTTTACAGACAAATGTGGAGTATGAGATCAGAAACTACCAAACAACGTGAGTAAAATGACCTTAATCGTGTAGTTTAGCTTCAATATGAAGACTTTTACTGGTTTTAAACCATTTTATCCAGTGATATGTTACATAAGATGAGGATAGTAAAAAAGAACATCTCATATGTCATTTGCAGATTTGTGGTTTTAGCTGAAAACAGTAGTCTTTAACTCCGGTCCTCAAGGGTCCTGATCCTGCATGTTTAGAGGATTCTTGGCTTCAACACACCTGGTTTTAATTAGTTAATTAATTAGTTAGATTAACAGGCTTCTGCAAAGCTTTCTGACCTGCTGAACAGGTAAATGTATGAATCAGGTGTGTTGGAGCAGGAAAAAAAAGAAAACAGTGTGGATAGAGGCCCTCAAGGACCAAGGTTGGACACCATTGCACGTCCCTTCTTCTGCCCTGGACATCTGGTAAATTTGTTTGTGTCTCCTGCTGCAACACTTATCTTAAACTCCCCAGGGAGGACAGGATGCACAAAGCCTCATCGTCTCCTGTTGTATTAACTCAGGAGTTTCTCTTCAAAATTAGAAGTGAAGGGTCTTTTTAACTTGGGAATATAATGTCACACTAATGATTTACAGGCTAGTTGCTATGTTTTTGTCTCCAGCAGATATGTCATCAGACCTGTCCTCGGGCTTCAATGATAGCCTTACTCAACCGGATGTGTCCTCCAGCAACTCCATCCTGCTCATCTACATGTTCTGCCTCAGGACCAATCCAACCTACATCATCTTCACAACATTTAAAGTCATCAGAACAAGTCTCATCCTTCCTCCATGCATCCTCATCCTCCACCATGGTCTCCAGCAATGGAAGCAAAGGCGTTCCACCGCTTCATCATCAACAATGAGTCACTCAGACTGTTTTACCTACCACTTAGTTGTCATAGAGCTGGTTGTTCTACTGGGATATGTGTTCAGTTTAATCGGCCTCTACAGAAACGATTTAGACATGTTATTCTTTGGGATCCTTTTTAGATTCTTCAATTGGTACGGAGAGATGTGCTTTCACGTTCTGACCTGTTTGGAGCGCTACCTGGCTGTCGTTTATCCCATCACCTACCGGAACCTGAGAACTGAAAGAGGCATCAGATTAAGAAACATCAGCATCGCGTGTGTTTGGCTGCTTTGTCTTGTAGGGATGGGTTTGCTGACAGTGGATGGTTTTGAAAAGGTGTTCTCTTTCGCACTCCTGATATTTTCCCTAATGGCGTCCTCTTTCTGCAGCCTTTCAGTTCTCTGTATTCTGCTCAAACCAGGTCCAGGAAAACAGGGTGAAAACAGAGAGAGGATGAACCCATCAAAGCAGAGAGCGGTCCACACACTTGTGGTAGTATCCTCAGCACTGTTGACAAGATTTGTGTGGGATGTTTTATGGCTTGAAATAATGATACAAGGTGAAAAGGCTGATTGTGTCATAAAGGTGTTTGGTTTCTGGTTTACTCTGCCCTGCAGTATGGTCTTACCTCTGCTGTTTCTGCACCGAAAAGGAAAGCTGGCTTCTTTTAGGAAACTGTGTTTGATTAAGGGATGATGTCCTATTGGCTATGTTTTTAGAGACATGTTTTTGCTTTAAGCTGCTTGGTGCAACTGTTGGTGCTCTGTCTTAGCCTCATTTGTGACGGACTAATCCTGGGGTTAAATTTGACGCAGCACCAAAGTTTGATGACCAGATAAATGCAACTGTTAAATCCTGTTTTCCATTTACGGTGGCTTTTCAAAATAGAGCCATTTGATCCATGCATTTACACGACTGGACTCTTCACCCTCCTGCCCTCTGGGAGGCGCTACAGGAGCCTCTGGACCAGGACCACCAGGTACCGGAACAGCTTCTTCGCTACCGTCGTCACATTCTTGAACTCTGCCTTCTGACGTCTGACCACATTTAAACTCATGGACTGAGTATACACGCACTCCCAATCACTCACAGCTATCCAAAAATGAACACGCACACACAATAAACAGAGACAAAAAACAAACGGTCGACTGTTCCCTCATAAACGGTAAAATCAAGGAACTGTGTGTCTATATGCTTGCTAGGCACTTATGGATGGATGCAAACTGCGTTTTGTTGCTTTGTACTTGTGACATGTGCAATGTTAACTCATTCACTGCCACTGACAACTTTAGTCATCATTTGAAATCCAACCGCTCACTGCCATTGATGACTTTAGTTGTCAATTGCATTTTTTTACGGGGTGGGCGTCGGAACGAGCCCCCGCACTGTGAGAACAAACATCACGTGTCTAAAGCGGATCTTAATCCGTGTATGTCATACATCACATGTGGTGAGCTGCAGCAGTGGCCGTGCTCGGGAACTATTTGGTGGTTTCATGACAATAAAGTTCAATTCTATTCTATTCTATTATTGTAATGCATTGTCTACTGGGATTAGTCAGGTATCGTTGGATACATTGGAATTAGTACAGACCACATCAGAAAGATTTTTGAGGGGGACAAAGAGGAGGGATACTCCAGAGATGTCGTCTCTTCATAGGCTGCTGGTCTGGTTTTGGGTTCATTTTAAAGTTCTTACAATGGTTTTTAAGTCTCTGTATAGTACTGCCCCTCTCTACTTGTCTGTGCTCCTGCACTTCTATGCCCCATTGCATTTTCTGTGGTCTGCTGATTTGGGTTTATATGTTGTCCCACAGAAAAAAATGTAAGTTCAGGGGTGATGTGGCATTTTCTGTGGTCTGCTGATTTGGGTTTACAGGTTGTCCCACAGACTTAATGTAAGTAACCAATTGCTACTTGAGGTCAGACAAGCGCAGACTCTTGGGGCTTTTAAAATAAAACTAAAAACTTGTTTCTATGCTTTGGTATCGTTACAAGGCTTGGACTACAGGGTAATTTTAATATGTCACTGTCAATTTTTTTTATTATGAACCAGTTTGTCATTATATTGTTATTTTCCTTATGATTTTATTGTATTTGTATATCATTATGAACAGCACTTTGTGCATGTGGGAAGCAGCAGCTCTGGACATGAAGCTGGGACTGTTCTGTACAAAGTTTGCATGGTTTGTTTTCAATGACAAGTAGAATTTCTTTGGTTTGTTTCCTCCCACAGACTTAAACCTAGTTTATACTTCTCCATCAGCACGTTTGCGCTCACACACACGGATTGACAGAGACGTTTTCCTTTTCTAGTTCTTCATCAGTGTGTCATTGATGTAAAGCAATTCTCCGCCAGGACAGCAGAGGGTATAGTGTTTTCTGGGTTATCCTGCCATCAATGCAGTCACGTCTCCAGTGTGTTTATATTGTGTTTGTGTATTTCAGAGACTTTTTAACACCGACAAATTTATCCTCCACCTCTTCATCCAGTCACCACCTCTAAAGTCACATTTCCCGTAATTTCCTGACACAAATAAAATGTGTACAATATCTTTGTACTCATTCAGTCGCGGGTGTATCAATGTTCTATATTATCAGATTTTTTCCGCGAGACGTTCTTCAGTCTGCTCCGTGTCTGCAGCTAGATATGTCTGGTTCTGGTTTTAGTTTTTTAAGGGGGAATGGGGGTGCTGTTGATGAAGTTAAAGGAAGCGGCATCCTGACCAATCACAGGCTTGCGGTCTCTGTTGCTTTCGACAGATATTTAGAAAAGTGGGCTCTACTTCGTCTGTCATCACGAGCCTGTTGGAGAGCCCCTGTGACGACGGATAATGGCGTTGCGTGTCTCCGCACCGACGCAGATGGAGAAATATAAACTAGCCTTAAAACAGTGGATGTAAGGTTGACCTGTGACCATTTTTGTTCCTGTGTAAATGTGTGGCCCTGTGATACCACCTGCTCTTGTCCAGCTTCCCAAGGCTCAAGAGGATAGAAGAATCCTTTACTCCTTACATTTCTGGACTTAATTTACTTAACTGATGAAACTTATGTGAACTGGTTCCTAACATAGAAAATTCTGTACAATTTGATAACGATTTTTTTTCTCAGAGACAAACTGAGTGTAGTTGCTTTGTTCTTAATTCGCTCATTTTTGGCAGTAAATTCATTGTGGTCTCTAGTATGGATGAATGCTTTCTGAGTAATTTTCTGTACATCACACTCCGGTTTCAGGGGGTTAAAGTTTGTTGGAGGAGTGGGGGGTGGAAAACAACAAGATCACAAGACTTAGTCATTAATATTCATGATATGTAATCATCTCACCTCTGGCTAACAGCTATGTGATTCTTCCACTGCCTTTCTCTTCCTTCTTGGGTAAAAATGCAACGTTTATGTTTTGTCTCCACAAACAATACAAGCCTGAATGTGTTCTGCTATGTTGTGCAGTTGCTAATGGTAGCTTCTACTAGCCAAGACAGGCTCTGCTCTCTCCTGGCCACAAAATCAACATAGCCGTCCGTGGTGCCAAGTCAAGATTGGCGGGCCATGAGTACCAATTTTCCCTGTGACGCAGACCTGACCTGATCGTTTCCCCAACTATTTACTTTCTACGGCTCATGCAGGTGATGGGGGATGAAGAACATTTTCAAATTCAGCACACAAATGCAACTCAGAGTGACTGATTGTATTCCTAAAAGAAATACACGGGTACTCAGTGAACAAGACATTTAAACTAATTGTGTTGTCAAATGTCCCATCCATTCGTTTATATTATTTTTTAGCATATCTGGGGTTGCTGGGACAGCAGATTAACACTAGACACACAGACTTCTTTCTCCCCAGCCACTGGTGCTATTTCCTTTGGGGGAATCCTAAGGCCTTCTCAGGCCAGCCAAGGAACATAGTCCCTCCAGCATGTCCTGGGTCTTCCTGTGGGCCTCATTCCTGTTAAATGTGCCTGGAACACCTCAACGGAGGTGTCTGGGAGACGTCCTAAATAGATGCCCGAGCCACCTCAACTTTCTACTCTTAAGATGGAGGACCAGCGGAAGTACTCTAAGCCCCACCGGGATGACTGAGCTTCTCATCCTATCAATTAGCAGAGAAAACTAATTTTGGCTGCTTTCATCCGCGATCTTGTTCTTTCAGTCATCACCCAAAGTTTGAGACCATTCATGAGGGTTGGAACCATTAGCAGACTGGCCATGGGAAGCACCTGGAAAATTCCCATAGGCCCGGATGCTGAACTGGCCCGCTTGATGATTGCCGACAGCACCCCCAGTCCAATCCCCACCCCCGCTTAAATGGAGAAACAGAACCAAATTCCTAGTCTGCACTGGGTTTATCAAATTCCCTGCCTGAATTATTGTCCCAGTCCACCCCTGGTTGGAATTAGATCAACTGGTCTCTCTAGGCTATGAAGGACCAGTACAGCCCCATCACTGAAGATACAGCACCAAGTCGTCTATCAATCTCTCACTCCACTTTTCCCGCATTCGTGAACAAGACCCAGAGATATTTAAACTCCTCCACTTGGGGCAGGACCTCGTTCCTGCCCCAAGAAGGAATTCTACCCTTTTATGGTCTGTGGGAGAAAACCCACCCATCCATGCATGATAACATGCTAACTACTCACAGCAGGGATTCAAACCTGCAATCTTCTCGCTGCAAGAAAACAGTGCCACCAACTGCTCCACCATGGAGGCCGTTCAAGCATCTATATGAAATGACCATTGTTTCTGTCATTATGCTACATAGTTCTTGTTTGCCGATGCTTTGTTTAAAGAATCAAAAGAAAAAAACATGTGACACAAACAAACAGGTGTTGTAATAGAAATTTGAATAAACACCTGCTCTGGGTGGCACCTTGTTTGCATTCTGTCAAATATCCTCATTAAGTTGACACAAGTAATGATCAAAACCATCATTTGTGATATAATGAATGACATTTGGATCAAATAATATTTGATTTGTCTTTAAATAATGCACAATAGTTATGACGTGCAACAACACACATGCAGATGACACACACTTAGTTATAAGTCCTTTGCATGTCACACTGATTCCTATCCAGCATCCCTGGAGCACCAGACACGACTCACCAAGTGAGTACAATGAGTACGTTTAACTTTATTGTATTGAAAGGTTCTGAAAATGTTTGTTTAAATAGTTTTTGACAGCCAGAACACTGAGCTTAAGTATTATCACAAAATACTTTTATCTACCTGATACTTATATATTTATGATTGGGGTCACAATTTATTTCGGACTTTCTTAAAAACTGCAAAAACTATTTTATTGTGCTTGTTTTGTTTTTAAATCGTACACTGCAATACAATATTTTAATAAAAGGAACAAATTATTTAGTGTTAATTAGTATTTCCTAGCTCTTCTCTAATTTTTGGTTTTTCCATTCTCAGCAGTAAGAACAGGATCAGGTCTCTTTTCTAATGCTGGCTGTGTTTAGTCAGGTTTTAAGAAAGGTTTTTTACAGCATTTAGGGTTTTTGGTTTAATTAACTATTAAAGTAAACAAGAGGAAATTCACCCCACTATGTTTCATAAGAAAATAATATTTTGTAATGCACTTGAATTTTTTATTTGAACATTTATTGTGTATTTGTTGCATTTTGTTGGTTTGAACACAACTTGAAGTCCAACTAAAGCCTAAGTGCAACAGGTCTAACTGTAACAGAGAGCCAGACATCCCCTGTCATCCTACATAATAATAACTTTATTGTATTCACATGCTCATGTTTACATAATCTAACCATTGTCACTTTTTTTCGATACCTTCCATGCAGACATGTTTCTCAACTACTTCAATGCCTCTTATTCTTATCATGATCCCCCGGCATTCTCAACACTGATCGAAAACCTGAAGACCTGCTGGAGCTCCAGAATTGGTGCTTCAAGCATCATCTTCCTCGCCATCATCAACTGCCTCATCCTCCTCCCTCTCTGCATCTTCATTCTTAATCAGGGTCTTAAAAAATGGAAACAACGTCGCTCGGGAACGGCGTGGAGCCACTCTGACGTCTATACCTACCACATGACCTTCATAGAGCTGATGAACATCACAGGGTCTATTCTCTGCTGTTTTGGTGTTCACACAAACGTCCCTGGGATGGAGTTGGTTGGTATTTACTTTCTAGCCACCGTCTTTTCTGGACAGATATCGTTTCATATCCTGACGTGTGTGGAGCGCTACCTGGCCGTCGTTCACCCCATCACCTACGTGAGCCTGAAGAAAGCCAACGGGATCAGAATCAGAAATGTACTCATCTGTTGTGTTTGGTTGGTGTGCTTTTCAGGGATGGGGATCCTGACCATTTCTTGTCACTTAATCGTGACGTTTGTCTATTTTGCAATGATACCGATTGTTCTAGTTATCGTATTGTACTTCAGTGTTTCTGTTCTCTGTGCTCTGATGCGTCCAGGACCCGGTGACGAGTGTAGGAACAGAAAGAGGGTTGACCAGTCCAAACTGAGGGCATTCATTACCATCACTGTCATACTGCTGGTTCTGTTGATGAGATTTCTAGCCACTATATGTATTGAAGCTGTGTATAGTTTGCAGCTGGGGGGGTCTGATGATGCTACTAATGAAAAATGTGGCTTATGGTTGTCTGAGTTCTGGTTTAATCTACCCAGCAGCCTGGTGTTGCCTCTGCTGTTCCTGCAGAGAGCAGGAAAACTATCGTGTTGCAAGAACAGAAACACGTCTGGAAGAAAAAACGCAACGTCATGAAAGTCAGTTCTAGAATCGCATCTATCCACAAATAACCTTTCGTTTTACAGCAGTCACTTTTTCAACAGTTAGTTGCAGCAAAAATATATTATTCAGCTTATTTCAACATTTTTTTACATTTTCAGTGATGTAAGATGAATATTTTTTATCAATACCATGTATGACATTCCCTATGTGTGCTTTTGCATTTTGTGTTTCTTTAATTCTCATACAGGAAAATCATATTTGTTTGCTTAAGGCACAACATGCTATGAAAATAAAATTTGATTTGAATAAAATAACAGAGACACAGGTGCTCTCGTTGATTTGAATGAGCACATGCTTTGTTTCACAGCTTATTTGACTTTGATAAAACGTCCTCAATAATGGTGAAATTGAGTCAGGAACAGACAGCAGTGGTGACGAACAGAAAGAGCTAACAGTAAGTTCATCTTAATAATTCTCACTATAGATATAGAGCTTATAGAGCTTATTATTCATCCTGCAGTTTCATTCTTTTAACTTTATTTCGTTACATCAAAATATACATTTATCACTTTTTAGAGAAGATATTTGCTCATTTTTATATAAAAAAGATATATGTATATAAATCCAATGCAAAAGATCTCTGAAATTTTTTTTTACAAACGTATAACAATACTTAAGTATTAATGTTGCACATTTGCAAGTAAATCCACCTCATGTTAAAATTGTTAGTATTATTACATTCTAGCACCTCTAACCATTTTAATGAAATTTTCGATTGAAACAAGAAAAAAAAACCTTTTCATCTGATGCTTTTTTGAATGGCCTCCTTTATTCAAACAGATGAGATCTGACCAAACAAATGGACCAAAAGCTATTCACAGTTGCGTCAGGACCTGAATAAATTATTTATCTAAATGTTTTTATACTTTTGATGCAAACACGCTTTTACAAATCCTTACAATGTGGTCAGTTTAACAATAGATGAAAACTTCAGCAGGAGTCTTATAAAATTCCAGCAGGAAGTGCTCCAGGACCAAAGGTGTCAAAAGTATTCCTATTCGTTGCTCAGGTGAAAATATAGGAACACGGATTTAAATTCAAGTTTTTAAAGCTAGTAAAAGTAAAAAAAAAGTACAACCTAAAGTATAGAAGTAAAAGTGATGTAACTGAAAGAAAAATACCATTAGGGACAAAAGCTAAAAGCAACACTAAACACTTCCTACTTTTCCATCCAACTGTTGTAAACAACCCTGCCAAAGCCTGCTGTAGCTAGCGCTAAAAACAAGCTAACGCTAACATGAGCTACTAAAATAAACCATGAAGTAAAAAGATTCACACTGTTGGACAAAAAAATATGATCACTTACAAGTCCAGTAGCATCAAAGCCATGTCACCATAAGTCCATGATTATGTAGGTTCCTTCAGCTTCCTAGTGTAGGCCGCGCCGATGTTCACTCTGGTTTTAGCTCTTTGCGTCAGCTCCAAACACATCTTAATTTGGCCACCTTGATGCCAACAGAAAAAGCAAAATTCTTCTTTTTCTTCTTCTTGTACTAATGAGTACATATATTGTAATTATTGATGGTTGACGAACTGAAAAAGCTATCTGCTAGCCTTTATATTAGCTACCAGCACAGAAAACAGCAAACAGCCATACAGCAGGTATAAACCTCCGACTAGTAAACCTACCTGTGCAACAAAACTGTGAAAAAGTGCAGTTTCTGGTCAGCAGAAGGCTACAGAATGCTGTCCAATGTGAAGTTGGTAAAAAAAAACAAAAAAAAAAAAACAGAATCACTGAAACCCACTTTTAAAGGAATAGCTTAAAGTGTTAAAACTCTTTAATGTTGCTTTAATGCATTGTGCGCATTGTAGCGTGAGGGCTATTGCCACATATTCAAAGATGGATCAATAAAATGTAATAATTCATATAAATATGAATTATTAATCTTAATGATCTTTGAATGTTAATTTAACATTAATCTAGGTTCTTTTACCTGTAGGTAATCCACACACTTCAGAATAATTCAGACAGAGTCAAGAAAATAGTTATAAAAATAAATTTAATACTATATTTCTCAATCAATGATGACACAGGACAATTACTATGAATGATGGTTGTAAACAAGATACTGAGACAATTAATGAGGTGATGTAGTGCAAGCTAGATGAGGTTGCCTAATCAGCATTAAGTGTCTTAGATCCTATGATGTCTGGGTTAAATCAAATCTGGATGTTTTAATAAGTTATCAAATTAATAAAGACCATTTGACACCAGCGTGCAGGGCTACTTCACCTTGTGTGTGGAAGCTCCCGGTGACTCAAGGGTCAGAGAGGTCGTGGCTGACGAGTGTCAGTGAGGAGGCCTCAGGCATGGAGCTGTAGCAGGCCCGGATGCGAACCGATGGTCTGGGTGACTTCCAGGTGACTGCGTCGTCTGGTGGATTTGGTTTAGCTTAGAGGCAGTTCACAAAAATAGTTGATCTCGATCAAAAAGAGAGGATGGTTTCTTATATTATTAATTATTAAGCGTTGCTTTTCCCCGGCCGGCCAAACCAAGGAAGCATAGCTTGTTGTCTTAGGCTCACCCCTTTGAGAGGAGGTGACCTAGTCAGGAGCTTGGTTTGTTTCAGGAACTCCTTTAGGAACTCCTTTAGGAACTGAAGTGTTCTGGCCGACACGGGAGTTTTATTATTCTAATTGTTTATAAATTTGAGCAAATCAAATTTGGACACATTAGAGTAGGCGTTACCAAGTTACCTCAGACACCAGTTTCATCAACACTTAAGGATGAATCAGCTTAACGTGGTGTGACTTCTTAACTTAATGTGAGTGTGAATTAAATATTCAAACACAATACTATTCTTTGTGGATATTTATCAGATGATAATTAGCATTACTTGAATGAATCCTAAATGTGTAATTAAAGATATGAAATACAGGAACAACATTCATTTTAACCATCATTCTTATTATTATATGATGATTCAAACAGTATGATTTATGCATTCAGATTATATTTGTAAAAGTATTTCACGAGTCAGGAAAGATGAACTTTATTCGAGAAAGATAGGAAAGTCTTTGCGAAATCCTTGAGTTTCTTCCTCGAGTCGTGATGTCGCCTGCTGGATAAGCTAGCGGCACCTAGACCAAACTAAGATAGATGTCTCTGGGCAGATACCAGAGTCTCTTCTGCAGCCTTGGCTGCAGCCTGTAAGTTAAAGTGTTACACAGTTCATTTAGGAGAAAAACTAAGGGTTGATGTCGCTACA
>SSNS01000870.1:0-62303 GCA_006937985.1 Aphyosemion australe
CTCAGTCTGAGCTGGATTACTGACATAAGTGGACTTTTACACCAGATTCTCATTTCTGAGTTTCACCTGTAGACCACATTAGAACTGGCTCTGCTAAAAACTACGATACTTAGATTATTCAGAGTTTAACTAGATTATATTAGACTGATAGCAGAGTCCTTAAAGAACAGTTTGTGATTGGTTAAACCTTTATTTGATTTGTGACAGTTCAAAAAATGCAAATTTCAGAACTTTATTGCATCTGACCATCCTTAGGTCTGGTCTAGTGTAAAAACTACAACACCTAGACGCTTCAGACCTGGATTAGATTATTCTACATTAACAGCAGATCCATAAATTCCAGGTGGTAATTTGTGAAAGCTTTAGTTCAAACAAGGGCACTTTCTTCTTTTTTTATTATGAGTTTGGATTATCATATTAGTAACATATTTTTCAATTTAATGGGTTGATGTTGAAATTTCAAGAGTTCTGATTGGTCACCCATGAAATAAAAGCTTAAGCTTAAAGATACTTTGCTAGTTTACAGCCGCTAGGAGTTCGAGTGTCCATCTGCCGGTACTAAGAGTCACATCGTCAACTAGACGATGTTTAATATCAGAGCTCAGCTCAGCTTCCATTACATAACATTTGAATAAGTGTTCATTTGTGAGTCTTTGGTAATTAGGCACAGCCAGGCGGCAGCATGTCAAGAAAACGAAAAGTGGATATAAGGGACTTCTTTCAAAGTCAAAACGTAAGTTGGAATATGAGACACCCCTGCATTAAGCTCAGACTCACCTCCTCCTTCACAAACATACTCTAACTAGTCAATAGATGGCTATAACTTGTTCATGTCTGGACATGAGGGGCAGATATTAAACTTTCTTATTCTGTCATGAGACTTTGGCTCCACGGTATGGGTAGGTGGTTTATCCACTAGAACTCTGACTTTGGTGATTTTATCAGCTGGAAACCTGTAAAATGTTCCGTTACAGTCCTTCTTTCATTTATCTGTGTAGCCTACAGAGCAACGCGTGTCAAACATGCTGATAGATTTCATTTTGTCGCTATTGATCAATTTATTAACAACTGACAGACAGATAATAACAATGGTGCTCAGTGGGGCTGTACCGTCTTCTTGCCCCCAAGTCAAAAGCTGGGGGGCGGGAGCTTGGGCACGTGACGCGTCAAGGGGTCTGTAACTTTATATAACACCCCCCACCCCAGATGTACACAAGCCTGCTGTGTGTCCCCCACATCTGAAATCAAAATTTCGTCCATGTGTGCAAGACATTCTCCCGCATTGCCTGTTGGTGGTGGTTGGAGGGACCGGTGGCACCTGTGTACAGCAGCCTCACCTCTGTCAGTGTGTCCCAGGGCAACTGTGGCTACATTGTAGCTCATCACCACCAGTGTATGAAAGTGTGTGTGTGAATGGGTGAATGACTGGATATGTTGTAAAGTGCCTTGGAGGGTTGTAGGACCCTAGGATGAGCTATATCGTACACAGGCCATTTACCATTTTGGAATATGCCCGTGCCACCAGTGAAGGACAGATCCATTGATGGAATGACCAGATCATTCAGGATATTCAGGTCATCTGACCTCATAATGCTGCTAAACTTAGACCTGACCCACTGCAGTAACACCAGATGGATCCAGGTGGAGACGGTGTTTACTTGGTGGTGAGTAATCAATATCTTTCAACCTTTGTTTTTACCAGTTAAAATGTTTGAGAACATAATTTATTAACATACATGACCTGGCTGACCTGATATTATTATCGCTTTCACGTCTGGCCCGGCCCGGTCCAGTCTAGGTAGCGTGAGGTGGGGCCGGGATGGGAAGGTTTTGTTCACATAGCCTTCTCAGGAATGTGGAAATCCCCGAGTGGGGGAAAACACGTTCGAAAAGTTTGTGGTGTCCTTATGTCAGTAAACAAAGGCGAGTGTGAGCCAAGTATCTTTTGGAGACTCTAACCCTGATATGGACCACATTATTTTATTAATGTGCTTCCTTCTCTCTCTCTCTCACTGACACTGCTGTGTGTGTCCTCACAACAGTCTGTTCTCATGCTAACGTGGCTGCAGCAGGAGCGCCCAGCTGCAGCCAGAGAAGATGTTTACTCCACACAGCACCCAGAATAATAATGAATCACGCATGCGGGAAGCCCCAGCTGGCTGATTCAGCCCACAAATCGGAGGCTCCCCCTAACGGTAGGTGTGAATTTGAGCTGGCCAATCAGTCAGCAGTGGGTGTGCTGGACCAGTTCAGCCTGAAGCAGAACGCCGGGGGAAGAGGGCTGAAAAAACGACCGGTTTAACACGGGGGAAAAACAGGCTACCTAGATATGAACACAATAAAAGTTACCCAGTCTGGTCCGTGCTGGCCCAGATGTGAAAGCGCTATAAGTTAAAGGAGCTGTATCATACCATTTTAAATATTTCAGAACACGTATAGGCTCATATATGATTAAAATATTTCTGTTGCCACTATGGAGACATCATTTGTTCCAAAATATAAGTTCTTTCCTTTGAGACATTTTATTGATGATTGGATTCCATGAAATTCTGCCTCCACGCGCTTGAACTCCACCCATTTCATGATGTAACCCTCGATCTTCGACAAACACTCACACACACTATTCGGACAGGGACAAGGTGGCTGGAATGAATTATTGTTCCAGTTTGTCCCTGATACTCACCCACTCAACTTTATAACTATTAGGTTAGCGGCTAGCAACTAGCCTTTTGGTTGTATTCAATAGTGATGCGCGGGTTGTCTTCCAACCCGCGGGTAACCCGGGTTGGGTCGGGTCAATAAATTATTAATTCAGTGCGGTGCGGTTTGGGGCGGGTTCATCAAATATATATATTATATAGATATGCACACTGAAGATAGACATTAATCAATGCTTAATTTTGTAAAACATAAAATTTAAGACAGGTTTTTAAACACGGTCATGTTTTAAAACATTATAACGTGCAGATAACCTTTGACCCTATGACGTAGGCACGTAGAACACGGCAGCAAAGTGCGCTCCAAGCAGGTGGCAGGCAGCCACATCAACAAAACGATAGAGGAAGATATTTTGGATAAAATTCGTTTGGGAGTTTACATTCTTAAAAGAAAGGAGGGACAAACTAATCGCGTGTTTGGGAAAGATTCAGCAAGGTAAGAAGCTCAATATAATAACGTTTTTTTAATGAGGCGGGGCGGGGCGGGTTGTAAAACTAGACAAAGTGATGCGGGGCGGTTTGGTGCGGGTCAGACTTTTTGAAATCTGCGGTACCCGCGGGTTGAAAAAAACCCTAACCCACGCATCACTAGTATTCACCACTCTGACCTATCTGTTGCAATGGTGCAAGTTAGAAGAAGTAATTCGATGCTACCTGGATGAGGAGGAGTGGTGCATGATGATGCAATCCTGCTCCATCCAGCTGTTTGCAATAGCTGGGCAGATCAGCAACAGATCTGCAGCTGAGAGGAGAATGCACGAGGGAAGAAAGAGGCAAAAATCGCTTTGAGGGTGTTTTTGATGAGGATGTAACAATATAACATGGTCACAAGCTGCAAAAAGTGGATTTTGCATGTTATAGAAACTTTAATGGAGATCAGGAAAAATCTGTAGGAGGTTGTAGATCTTCCTCTATGAAGGTGGAGCTGTACAAGGACCTGCTGAGGAGACTGACTGAGGGACAGACAAACGCTGAGTTCAGGTGCAGCTTTAAAGCTAACGCACTCAACCCAGCTCTACCATCACTGTGTCCCACCGCTGTCTGATAAGAGAATAGATGTTTTAACTGCAATTACACACTGAAGGAAGAGAAGGACGATTATGTTTCGGTTTTCATTGAAAACCTGAAACCTGTGTAATAACTGCAGTCAAGTTGGACCAGCAAGTCCCGATAAGAACTTGTGGACTTTGTGTGTACACCGCTAATTTGTGAAGCAGGCAGTGGCGCAAAAATTGGGTATGCAGTGTATGCAATGCATAGGGGCGTCGGGCTGGAGGGAGCACCAAAGCGATTATGCAAAAAATATTTTTAGTTTGTATTTCCTGTGTTTAACTCATTCACTGCCATTGACGACTTTAGTCGTCATTTGCATTTTTTTACGGGGTGGGCGTCTGAGCGAGCCCCCGCACCAGATTGTGAAAGAACGGATAGCGCTAGAAATACGGCGATACTTCCTGATGTAAGAAGTGAGTCTACTATTTCTTTTAGTAGTTTTGGCGTTTACATGATCATAGAGCACAATGTTCTGTGACTGTAAGTTCTGCACGCTCACACATTTAACAATGAGCTTTCAGTTGATTGGTTCTTTTGGTAACTAGTGATATCAGTTCCGTTCTGGTACTGAGCAGCATGGATGCATCAGTGGCTTTCGCTGTAGTCAGTGTTCAGAATGGATTAAAGAAAGGACAGGATAACATTGTTAACTCAAAACTATTATTATAATGCTGTGAACATGTAGAGATACTTTATTATACATAACAGTCTGTAACTCTGCTGTTGCCCCCTGCATGCCCCCGGACCCCCCTAGAGCAGTTGGATGCTTATGATCTTTTTCACCTCTTACCTGTTTTCATGTCTGCTTTTTGGTGCTGGTGCACAGCTTGTGGTAGGGTGTAATAACTAATAATTTTAGGCCTGTGTCGCAGCTACCCTTCCTCTCTAAATTGATTGAGAAGTGTGTGTACCAGCAGCTAATGTTGTTTATGGAGGAACATGGGTGTTTGGAGGAGTTCCAGTCTGGTTTTAGAATTGGGCACAGCACTGAGTCTGCTCTTTTAAAGGTTTTAAATGATGTGTTCTTAGCCAGTGACTCAGCGGACGCTGTGATTCTGCTGTTATTAGATCAGCTTTCGACACTGTGGACCACAATATTTTGCTTTCTCGGCTTGAGCAGTGGGTGGGGATCACTGGACGGGCCTTGGAGTGGGTTAGGTCCTATCTCTCAGGGAGAAGCTTCTGCATGAAGCTTGGTGATTTCTCTTCCTCCTGCACCAGTATCTCCTGGGGGGTACCTCAGGGGTCTGTTCTGGGTCCTTTATTGCTTTCCCTTTATCTGCTGCCCCTTGGTTCAATTTTTCGAAAGCACAAGGTCAATTTTCATCTACATTCTGATGACTGTCAACTCTATTTTCCCTTGAGACAGGGTTCTGCTGGCTCAATCAAGCCCCTCATGGATTGCCTGGAGGAGGTTCGAGCATGGATGGCTTCCAGCTTTTTAAGTTTTAATGAGGGCAAAACGGAGGTCATTTTTAATCCTAGCGCTACTCATGCTTCTAAGCAAGAAGTTGACCTCTCTTCACTGGCCTCCTTTAAGAAGGAGCTAGTCACTGATTAGGGTGTGAAGTTGGATGCATCACTAAAGCTAGAGACTCACATTAATGGAGTTGTGCGCTCTTGCTTTTTTTTATCTTCGTCGTTTAACCAAGATCAAGCCTCTTATGTCGCGGGCTCACCTGGAGACTGTAGTCCATGCTTTTATTACTTCACGTTTAGACTACAGCAACTCCCTTTACTCAAGAATTAGTAAGGCTGCACTTGCGCGGCTCCAGCTTGTGCAAAACGCTGCTGCTAGATTCCTGACAGGCACCAGAAAGCGGGAGCATATCACGCCTGTTTTGGCCCATCTGCATTGGCTTCTTGTTTCATTCAGGGTCAGCTTTAAGATACTTGTCTTTGTTTACAAGTCTCTGCAGGGCTGTGCTCCGTGCTATCTCTCTGATTTATGGTGCGTTCGATTTGTCCTCGGAACTCGGAATTCCCGACTTCCGAGTAGGACAATTCAAATAAAACGTCCTGCAAAGTCGGACCTCCCAGTCGGAAACTCGGAAGTTTTTCAGAACTCTGACCTCAATTTCCAAGATGGCAGCTCTCCGTATCAACAAGTCAGTTTTGGTTGAAATGTGTTTATTTTACAACACACACATATAAGAGTGCATTTAAAACCAATGTTACACGTAGCGCTTGCATCTCTAAGCTGAACTAACTGAAGGTGTTGTTTATTAGTCGTCTGCGTTCGTTGAGAGCTACCAAAACAGCAGTTTTCTAGGGCGCCGCAATTTTGGAATTCCGACTTCTGCGACTACGGTAACCAGAATGCTGTTAACTCGGGTGTGACGTCATTCCTAGTTCCGAGGTAAATCGAACGCACCATTACTCACTCGATATGTCCCACCAGTACACTTAGGTCATCACAGCAGGACTTGCTGGTCGTTCCACGAGTGAAGAGCTGGACCAGAGGAGGCAGGGCCTTCTCAGTTTTTGCCCCTAAGCTGTGGAATGACCTTCCACTCACGGTGAGACAAGCACCCTCACTGCCGGTTTTTAAGAGTCGGATGAAGACCCACTTTTATCCTGTGGCGTTCCCTCAGCATGTGAGTTAGCTATATTTTTAGATAATTTAGCCAGTTCTTATTCATTGTTAATCGTTTTTTTACTATCATTTTTGGTTTTATCTCCTGCTTTTATTTGTCTTAATGTATATTTTGTGGGCCCTGCATGGGTCAATGATGTTTTTTTTATTATCTATTTATTCTTTATTTAACCAGGAAGGTCCCATTGAGATTAAAAACCTAATTTTCAATATTAATTTTTCAGTTTTAATTCTGTTGTGCGTGTACAGCACTTTGATTCGCCTTCTGGCTGTTGGAAAGCACTTTATAAATAAAGATGATGATGATGAGGATGATGATAACTGGCAGTATATTTCAAATACACTTAGAAAATACATTTTCAAAAAATAGGGTTCGGTGAAGTAGTGGGGGGGCTCGGGAGTTTGGGGGATGAGGGGCGCCTATTATGTCTCTGCATACCCCTTTGAAAGTACCGTAGGTAGTCGCGCCCCTGGGTGCAGCAACAGCATCGCTCTAAACCAGCCATGACTGGTGGAAAGTCCTTCTATTCACTATCTGCTCTGATCTTAGTGGCCCAGTCCTCCCAGGAGGCTCTGAAGGAACTATTTAAATCTGCTAATGAAACCAAAACGTAACCCAAAACACTAGGTTCACTTTGCAACCAGAGGAGCACCTGCAGGTCTGGTGTACACTACAAATATTACAGAGGCTTACAAAGCAGCTCATCGGCCACACCCAGATCAGGTTTCTGTTTTACTTGTTCCAGCCAGTACCAAGACCCAGTCAGACTGAACCAAAGACATCTTTTCAGAGGCTGCAACATTCTTATTAATATGTACTGACTGCCATTGGCTGCACAGAGAACTGTAATACCACAGTCATCAGAACCTACAACAACCAGGCAAGATTTGAGCTATGGGTGGGATCAGAGATACAAAGAGGACTTAGAGTCAGATACACAACCCTCAGATCTCCAGGGAGTGTCCTGGGACACATTAAAGCTGCCATCATCATCACTTCTTATTCTTCTTTATTTTTGGGCTTGTCCCTTAGGGTTTCTCCACAGCAAAATAACAAAAAATGTTAAACAATTGGTTTCATCAAAAAATTTAAATGTGTGAAGAAAAGATGACATTCTGCTTAAAATGTTTTATCTTTAACATGAAAAGAACAATAAAGCAACAGGGTGCAACAGCTCCAGCCTCAATTCAGTTCAGTTCCATTTCTGTTCAGAAATATGAACACAAACAGGCAGCGATCCAACTTCAAGTATCTCGGGGTCTTGTTTAGGAGTGAGGAAAGGAGGGAGCAGAGATCGACAGATTGGGGAGCGTCTGCAGTGATGCTGACTCTAAACCAGGTGGTTGTGGTTAAGAGGGAGACGAGCTCTGTGAGCAACAAGGAAGACGTGACTGGCTGCAGTCCCGGAGACCCGCAGATTTGCTGCTGTAGGTGTGAATCTGTGCTGTGCAGGTGTAGCGTCCCTAAAGGCCATGTTATTTCATCAAAATGACTGAAGTTAACTTTTAACTTACAGGCCATGTCCATACGGTCAGAACACACTGACATCGTGTTGCAGAGACATGAAATCTATGCTCTCGACCCACTATTTTAATCTGGCCCCATTATTCCTAACTTATCCTGCAGCATATCACAAGACATCAAGACGCTGGGATGACCAAGACTTGTTATCTATCTTCTTTGAATGAAGTTTATCTTTCCTGCCTCATAAAATGACTTTATAAGTTGTATATAATCATATTTTGGTTGAATGGACAATATGTTCAAGTCTAATGTTTTAATAATGTGTCTAATACTCTAATCATGAATGGTGGAGTTAACATGAATCTTTATTCCTGTAAGGATGTATTTCAGATCTTAAATTGAAGAAGTAAAAAGTGAACAGTTTTACTTTAAAATTACAGGATCTGGTCAATTATAAAATAGCCCAAATTTTGTACAAAGTGTCTAAAAATTCTTTGCCTGCCACTATTCAAAATTTATATCTAGATAGAGATGCTCATCATAAATATAGTCTGAGGGGAACGAAGAAACTTTATCATCCACAAGTAAAGTCAACATTAAAATCACAATGTACAGTATATCTGTAAAAAGAGTAGTGCTATGGAATAATTTACCCGAGAACATAAAAACATCTAAAAGTCTTACAGTAGTACACAGCAAATTTAAAAGTGTTCATTTTTGGGTGTTGGTCCAATTTAACACTAAAAACAGTTAATTTAACACTAAAAAGAGTTACATAGTTGATATGTAACACTGACATGAGAGTTAAACCCAAGTGTTAAAAAGGAGGATTTCCTAATCAACTCTGTAGGAGTCATTTTGGACAAAATAACTCCTGAAAAGCTAACTCTGAACTCCCACAGTGGCTATAACACCTGCAGAGTTAATTCACATACTCCACCCCTTTATTCAAAAGTTTGACTGGTAGCGACTGATTGGCTGCAGAGAGCTGCAGGAGCTGCAGTGGGCGAGGTGCATTGTGGGAGTCATGTTTTTAGGTAATTTGTTCTATTTTGGGGTGTTTATGCATGTTTTTTGGGGGGGAGTTGTGTTGTTCTTAGTTACTACTTTGTTCACTGTTGCAAATGTGGTGTTACATGTTGTGTCATGTTGGCACCATAAGTGAGGAGGCTGGTCACAGGAATGGCACTGCTGTGCCATTCCACCTTCACAGTAAAGAAGTGGAGCATGGTTCACACTAAATGCTCAGGACTCTGCTCCTTGTGTTCCTCTCACTGGCTGTCCACAGTCATGAGGTATACAGAGCATGAGTTAGCTGGCATTTTTCAGTGTGGCTGTTACACAACAACATGCTCAAATTAACACTGTCAGAGTTGATTTCAACACTTTTAAAGTGTCTATATGGGTCCACACCAGTAGGAGTTACTTTAACTCTTTTTGGAGAGTTGGTACTTTAACTCGGATTTAGTGTCAAAAACCAACTCTTCTGGAGTTAAAAATTTAACACTAGTGTTAAGAGTTACTATATTAACTCTAACACCGGTGTTAAATTGTTAAACATTCATTTATTAATATAGTAATATTAATATGTGAATATCCTAATAATAAACCATTATTAAACTCATCAAGTAGACTCATTTGTGGGATGTAAGATCTGAAAGAAAGCATTAAAAGAATAAACATTTATGTTGATTCATTCATTGCTATAAAGCAGTCAAGACATTATTAAATCACTTTAGATAAAACATTAATTGTAGATTAAACAGAATATGATTGTAAATAACTTGTAACGTTAGGAAATCATTTATGAGACCAAATAAGAATAATTTTATTAAAACTAGAGGTGATAGTTTGAGATATCGCAAATTTAATTCCTACTTCTGCAGTTGTTAATGTATAAAAATACCACTTTCCTCTTGCTGTAGAGTAAAACTGCTCTGGCATATTATGGTATCCAGATCAACCATTCTGTCTGCTTCTACTGCCAGGACAGGACTGGTTAAAAAAACAGTTTCTGAGGAGAAACAGCAATCAGGATGAATAAAGGCACAACTAACATGTGTGTTGATCATTGTTTGTGAATCTAGTTGTGTATGGGAACTTACCTTACCTTTTCTCTAACTTGCAGCCCGGAGTGAGGGTAAAGTGTTGCACTTCAGGATCCAGCGCTCTGTTATCGGTGCATACTTGGTCACAGATAAGATCTCTTTTGCTACACTGGGTGAGCTGATCTCCTACTACCAGAAAAATCCTCGCACCCTGGGAGTGACTTTGTTGGAACCCTGCGTCCAGCAGGTAGGGCATTGAAGCTTTTGCTGCATTTTATTTTTACAAAGAATACAAACCCTCTACAAACAGTGAAACTAATTATGACAAATGGCCTGTATTTGATAGTAACTCATTCTAGGGTTCCACAACTAAATCAGCACTAGGATTGACTACAGCAACGCCCTTTACGTTGCTATTTACAGTCGACCCTCAGCAGTCTGCAGCTGGTCCAAAATGCAGCTGCACGCATTTTGACTGACACCCCCAGACATGAGCACATCACTCCCATTTTGTATACTCTCCATTGGTTGCCTGTTCGTTTTTTAATAGATTTTAAGTTCCTATTGTTTGTTTTTAACGCTCTTAGTGGTTGGGCCCCATCCTACGTTTCTGACTTGTTGACCTTTAGCATCAGTGGTAGATCCTTGTGGTCTTCATCTCAGCTTCTTTTACATTTTCCACGAACCAGATATAAACACTGGGGTGACCGCGCTTCTTCTGTAGCAGCACCCAGACTCTGGAACCAGCTCCAACTGGACTTATGCTCAACCTCTGACCCAGGCCTTTTTAAATCCAAACTTAAAACATTTTTATTCAGAAAAGCTTTTAATGCTCAATAGCGGTGACTTTCATGATGGAATTCTGCTTCACTTTGCTCTTCTGTTTTGTGTGTTTTTAACAAATTCGGCTCTTGTTTTTAATTTAGAGTTGTAAAGCACTTCTGCTGTCTAGTTGACTGTTTTGTAAAGGGCTACACTAACCAATAAATTAGTGAATGAATGAACCCCCCAAGGCACTTTAAAACACAAAACACAACCAATCATTCACACAAACATTTTCATTCACATCGTAGCCACAGCTGCCCTGGGGCACACTGACGGAGGCCAAGCTGCCGAGCACAGATGCCATTGGTCCATCCGACCACCACCAGCAGGCAAGGAGGGTGAAGTGTCTTGCCCAAGGACACAACAGCAGCATTCTCTGCCTCAACAAGCAACTCCTGAGTTCATACACACAAAGGGATGGTGCACATAATGTTTACAGTTGAACTGGCTCCAGTATTAAGTGTTGATTTGCGCAATCAAGATGTTTTAACTCACGGAGGCTACACTTATCCTGTTGGTTGAATCAGCTTGTAATGAGCATGCATGGTTTTTGCCGCTCTAGGGGTACAGAACAGTTGGGGAAACGCATTTCAAAGATGGAACCGGCTACCGAACCGAGCAGAATACTGATGTAACACCGGTGCGCAAAGGTGCGGGTTTGAAATGAGGAACAGGAGAGGGAGGGGGAGAGGGGGTAAAAAGCAAGTCCATCAGAGGGACCGGACTGATGGTTTTAAGCAAAATTGTATGAAAAGTGTGGGCGTTTAATGTTCTCATTATAAAAAGTGTACACTCACATCCCCCACGGGTGAGACGCGGCACCCATGCATGTGTCTTTCTGTTCCGATGCTGCGAAGTGCAGTATTTTTATTTTATTAGACCTATAAATATATATTTTACTCAGTAATGGACATGTAGCAAAGTACAATACTTTTAAAAAACCATACTCAGCCAGATCCTGATTCCTCATGACCAACGCCCAAAGCCAGTGGCGGCTCGTCCATAGGGGGCGCTAGGGCGCCGCCCCACCAGTCTCACAGGAAGAGGAAGAAGAAGAGAGGAATCACAAAATGTATTTAAAAAAACATAAAATTTAAACTAAACGATCTATACACCATATGGGCTGTAAGTGCTGTGTGTAATCTGCATTTAATTGTAGTTTCATAATGTTCATACTTTTAACACGGCCGAAACATCGACGTACTTCCTGTCACGTGTCCTCTCGCGGTCGCAGCAATCTTTACCAGTGACTTAATACGGGCTAACTGGCGCATGCGCGCTGGATCCCCAACGACAAGGAATAGGAGAGCTGTTGGGCGCATATGGTTGCGATCGCAAGCAAACGGGGGGAGTCTGCTCAGATCAGGAGGAAGATGCTCATTGGTCAGCTTACCCAGCCCAGACAGAACCGGAAATTTCTCCACAGGCTAGTTCACCATCCTTTGTTGTTGTGGGGCTGCTGCTAACGTTGACTATGGAGAAAACTAGTAGTTTCATCTTTTTATCATTGGATTCTACGAACCAAGTGGATTTTTTACTATTAGATGGATTATTTTGACCAGCAAGGTAAGACAGAATTTAGCTTTTGACTTCATGAAAATAGCTTTGTTTTGCTTTTCATTTAGTAGTCATTGTGTGGTGTTGAGGTAGAAAACGTGGATTCTATCGTTTAACAGAGCCTCTTCCTGTTTAGTGTGTGTGAGGTTTGCATATATTGGTGAATATGAAGCATGTTTTTGGAACAACTTTGTAGCTAAGTGCTCCTGGACCGGTCCGTAGATTTCAAGTTGTGTGACGCATAAGAATGGTAATTTGGCGTTCCCTAGTGGTGATATGTGGTTAGCGCATCTGAAAAACTGACCTACAAATGAAGAAAATAACGATAGTTTATATAGCGCCTCTCAAGATAAAAACCATTCACAAGAACTAACATGAAAAAATTTCACCCAAAAAAAAAATTCACCAGCCGCCACTGCCCAAAGCACCCTTTTTATTTACTTTGGGATGAGACACCGAATCTCCTCGAGTGAACCGTCCAATCTATGGCTATGTCATATTATCCTTAGAAACTTAGGGTCATTCTCTTCCATATAAGGTGAACTGTTGCACACACAAACTCTTTCAGCATCAGCCACAGCTGATCAGCTGGCCTCATGGTATGGAATCCTGCTAATTTTATTAACACATGTGGCTCTAAGGTCAACGGTTATCCTGAGAGGTAAACAACTTTCTGCCTCGAGACTCCAGATGAATTGGGTAACTCACATTCTTCCCCTGCTGCAGTCATTTCAAACCAAACACAGAAATACAACATTATACTGGGTGAGCCATTTATATGGATACACTTTAATAAAATGGGAATGGTTGGTGATAATTAGTGTGTGGCACATTAGTATATGTGAGGGGGCAAACTTTTCAAGATGGATGGTGACCATGGTGGCCATCTTGAAGTCGGCCATCTTGGATCCAACCTTTGTTTTTTCAATAGGAAGAGGGCCATGTGACACATCAAACTTATTGTTAATGTCACAAGAAAAACAGTGGTGTGCTTGGTTTTAATGAAACTTTATTCTTTCATGAGTTATTTACAAGTTTCTGACCACTTATAAAATGTGTTCAATGTGCTGCCCATTGTGTTGGATTGTCAATGCAACCCTCTTCTCCTACTCTTCACACACTGATGGCAACACCACAGGAGAAATGCCAGCACAGGCTTCCAGTATCCGTAGTTTCAGGTGCTGCACATCTCGTATCTTCACACCATAGACAATTGCCTTCAGATGACCCCAAAGATAAAAGTCCAAGGGGGTCAGATCAGGAGACCTTGGGGGCCATTCAAATGGCCCATGACGACCAATCCACTTTCCAGGAAACTGTTCATCTAGGAATGCTCGGACCTGACACCCATAAGGTGGTGATGCACCATCTTGCTGGAAAAACTCGGGGAACGTGCCAGCTTCAGTGCATAAAGAGGGAAACATCATCATGTAGCAATTTCAAATATCCCGTGGCCTTGAGGTTTCCATCGATGAATGGCCCCACTATCTTTGTACCCCATATACCACACCAAACCATCACTTTTGTTGTTCCAACAGACTTGGAGGGATCTATCTAATGTGGGTGAGTGTCAGACCAATAGCGGTGGTTTTGTTTGTTAACTTCAACATTCACATAAAAATTTGCCTCATCACTGAACAAAATCTTCTGTGTGAACTGAGGGTCCTGTTCCAATTTTTGTTTTGCCCATTCTGCAAATTCTGTGCACCGATCTGGGTCATCCTCGTTGAGATGCTGCAGTAGCTGGAGTTTGTAAGGGTGCCATTTGTGAATATCCGCCGAAGGGATGTTCGACTAATGCCACTCTCCAGTGATATGCGGCGAGTGCTACGCTGTGGGCTCTTGCTGAATGAAGCTAGGACAGCCACTGATGTTTCTTCATTAGTGACAGTTTTCATGCGTCCACATTTCTCATAGGGTGTCTTGCATTGAAATCTGCTGCAATGACCCAGTTACTGCGTTCACCAGATATCAACACAATTTTGATCTGCTCCTCATGTGTTAAAAGAAAAGTTTGCTTTTTTAGACATTAAGTTTTATGTCTTCCTTCACCCACCCAGTGCTCTGTAAACTTTGACCCATTTCACACACACCCCCCTGCTCAGAGATTTTCAGGGGAGAAGTGATTCAGAAAGGTAGTTCTGGCTAGTTTCGGGGGCGCTTTATCTGCGCCGTTTAGCCTCACAAAAGGATTAGCCTCTGAAAGCATGGCTAATTTACATCTCACAAACAAAGAGAAAAAATTTACAACGTCACATTACAACGGGACTAGTTTTTGTCATTCGTATCCCTGCGCCGCTCTCCGCAGCAGCTATAGAACGGCGTCACGTGACTCGCGTCTGGCTGCTAATCCTGGCTGTATGAGTGAAACAACAACTTCTAAATTCACTTAAAAGTAGTTTTTCTTAAATATATCGAGCCATGGTGCATACCTGCAGGTTCCCGGGTTGTAACAATAAGGATGTTACAGGATCACCTTTTCGGTTTGACACTTTTCCTGCTAAGGACGTTTCTCTAAGGCATCAGTGCTTTTAGCAATCGGCTACTCCAAGGATACTCGGCTGGAATGAGTCAAAACCTTTCGTTTGTGCAGTGCACACTTCAAAGAGGATGATTACATCAGGAAAAAGTTCGGGAAAAGTGAAAGACTGTTTTTGAAGAGTTCGGCCGTACTAGAAATCTGGGTAAGTTTTGTTTTTAAAAAATTATTTATTCCGCTATGTCTGCCGTATTCATGCAATCATCTTCGCATTTTAGCGCATTATTTATGCAATCATCTTTACACCGATGGTTGATCATAGACTGCAGTAGCTTTGTCAACAATCTGTGTTGATGTGTGTGTTTTGTGTAGCAAATGCAATTCTTCATCCATGTACTCTGGCTCATAAAGATATCCTAGTAGTAAAATAAGTTTCTTCTTCATCTGATATAGTGTTAAAATGAAATTCGTCATCAGATGAGACGGAGTCTGACATGTTTTCGGCATTCGGCAGTGAAACAGCTGACATACAAAGCGCTGTTTAATATCCGCGGAGAGCGGCGCAGGGATACGAATGACAAAAACTAGTCCCGTTGTAATGTGACGTTGTAAATTTTTTCTCTTTGTTTGTGAGATGTAAATTTGCCATGTTTTCAGAGGCTAATCCTTTTGTGAGGCTAAACGGCGCAGATAAAGCGCCCCCGAAACTAGCCAGAACTACCTTTCTGAATCACTTCTCCCCTGAAAATCTCTGAGCAGGGGTGTGTGTGTGAAATGGGTCAAAGTTTACAGAGCACTGGGTGGGTGAAGGAACACATAAAACTTAATGTGTAAAAAAGCGAACTTTTCCTTTAAACTCTTCGACATGTCAATGGCTGTGAACAAAGAGAAACTTGTAAATAACTAATGAAAGAGTAAAGTTACATTAAAACCAAGCACACCATTGTTTTTGTTGTGACATTACCAATAAGTTTGATGTGTCACATGACCCTCTTCAAATTGAAAAAAACAAAAGTTGGATCTAAGATGGCCGACTTCAAAATGGCCACCATGGTCACCACCCATCTTGAAAAGTTTGCCCCCTCACATATACTAATGTGCCACACACAGGACGTTAATATCACCAATCATTCCCATTTTATTAAGGTGTTGCCATATAAATGGCGCACCCTGTATTATATTCTTTCATATACACTCACTGGCCACTTTATTGGGTACACCTGTCCAACTGCTCTTTGACGCAAATGACTAATCAGCGAATCACATGGTGGCAACTCAATGCATGTAGGCATGTTGACATGGTCAAGACGATCCGCTGCAGTTCAAACCGAGCTTCAGAACAGGGAAGAAAGGTGATTTAAGTGGTTTTGAACATGGCATGGTTGTTCTGAGTATTTCAGAAGCTGCTGATCTTCTGGGATTGTTACACACAACCATCTCTAGGGTTTACAGAGAATGGTCCGAAAAAGGTAAAACATCCAGTGAGCGGCAGTCCTGTGGGTGAAAATGCCTTGTTGATGCCAGAGGTCAGAGGAGAATGGCCAGACTGGTTGGAGCTGATAGAAAGGCAACAGTAACTCAAATCACCACTCATTACAACCAAGGTATGCAGAAGAGCATCTCTGGATGCACAACACGTGGAACCTTGAAGCAGATAGGCTACAGCAGCAGAAGACCACACCAGGTGCCACTCCTGTCAGCTAAGAACAGGAAACTGAGGCTACAATTCACACAGGCTCACCAACACTGGACAATAGAAGATTGGAAAAATGTTGCCTGGTCTGATGAGTCTCGATTTCTGCTGCGACATTCGGACGGTAGGGTCAGAATTTGGTGTCAACATGAAAGCATGGATCCATCCTGCCTTGTATCAACGGTTCAGGCTGGTGGTGGTGGTGTACTGGTGTGAGGATAAGTAGGACTCCTCCTGGTGTGTAGAGCACCATGTTCTCTCCAATTTTCTAGAGTTCTGTTTTAAAGTACGCAGTTCAGAATTAAACCAGGGAGCCAACTTCCTGTCCTTAATAACCTTCTTTTTTAGAGGGGCAACATTGTCTAAAGCCACACGTAAAGAGGAAGTAACACTATGAAGGAGAACATCAATTAGTGAAGGGCTAGAAATGAAATAGTTGCCCTCTGCTAAGTTCCTCTGAGATTCTGAAGACAGTAAAGATGGAACAGTAGCTTTAAAGTTTGCTACAGCGTTATCAGATAAAGATCGACTATAGTGGAATTTACTTTCAAGTCTGGAGAGCTCGGTTATAATAAACTCAAAAGTTATCAAAAAATGGTCCGACAAGACAGGATTGTGTGGAAATACTGTTATCTCCTCACACTCTATACCATATGTCAGCACAAGGTCTAATGTATGATGGCAGGAGTGGGTGGAGCTATGGATTCTTTCCAATTGAGTCTAAAGCCCTTTTTATAAGACACACCATGCCAGCAAATCAGCGTAATATTACAGCAATGTGTTTCTTATGAACGCGCCATGGCGGTATCACGTTGCGGGAATTTTGCGGCATTCGTGCCACCACGCTTGGTAGTAATATTGCAGTAATATTGCAGTAATATTGCAGTAATATTGCAGTAATATTGCGGCTTCACCGGTCTTATAAACGCACATTAAGCGTTGGCGCAACAGAGGGAGGTGTCATGACCATGTGATGGATTAATGCCGAGCTCCGGCCGGGAACTATAATGAAAATGAAAGGAAACACGCGCTTAAGTTTCACTTTTGTGAACAGAATCAGCTGAGATGATCATTTGGAGCGTTGCGGTGCTCTGGGAGCTTCTCTCCGTTAGATCTGCAGCTCAGATCATCTGACAGCTCACAGGGATGGTGGAGCACACACCTGTAGCTGGTTGTTAAAATAAAAACTTAACGAGTGCGGCTTCGATCACAATAAAAGGCAAGTTATGTCCAAGATACACGGAAGTCCGTGACCGCCCCCATACCTCCTTTATTCCGCCATCGCGTAATCTTTTATAAAACGGACATGATTGCGCAACATTACCGCCACGGTCTGAGCTCTTATAAACGACCTAACGCTCCCTGATGCCGCATTGGCGTTGCGGCAAATTGGCGGCATTGTTTTATAAAAGAGGCTATATTACTAAAGGCTATGTTGAGAGGATCACTTTCAATGTCAACATGAATGTTAAAATCCCCCGCCACAATGACCTCATCAGTATTTAACACCAAATCAGATAAGAAATCAGATCTGATCCAAAGATTGAGAGTAGGGGCCTGGTGGACGATACAGAACTACATACCATACCATACCATTTTATTTCTAAAGCACATTTAAAAACTCAGCATGACAGCTGACCAAAGTCCATTGGTTTTTCTTGCTTTAACACAGTATTACGATGTTTTATTTACCTTAAGGTACCTTAATACTGTGTTAAAGCAAGAAAAACCAATGGAGATAGAAAATAAACACAGGAAGAACATAAGAAGCTGACCAAAGTGCTGTACAAGTACAAAATTAAAAACACAGTAAGTGGAGCACAACAGGATCAACAATAAAACACAATAAAACTAGAAAACATCACCAATGGGAAAACGCCATGTCATAAAAGTCTGTCTTTAAAGCTGATTTAAAACGAGAGAGTGAGGGAACCTGCCTGACTAGTGTTGTCACGGTACCAGAATTTCAGTATTCGGTACCGATACCAGTGAAAATCCACGGTTCTCTGTACCAATTTCGGTACCAAACAAAAATTTAATTTAGACTAAATTTACCAATAAAAACATTAATTTTCCTGTAAAGTGCTTTGAGATGACATATTTTGTGAATCAGTGCTGTATATTAGAAAAATGAACTGAATTACTATTGTACTACTATCTTAACATGTTTTTAATGCACTTTTATTTAATCAAAATGTGTTTTTGTTCATATATTTTTGTAAACCTGCTAGTTATCCAGACAAGAACCTCTAGTTAGAACAGCTTTTTTGACAAACTGATTTTCAGGACATAAACACTGACTGAGTCATACATTGTTGTTCATCTTTTGGATACACATTACAATCATTAAAAGAAGAAAAACTCCGGTCTGTGAGCAGTCAGCGCCTTTATGTCATCCTGTTTGTTTGTTTGTTACCCTAATTAAACGTATAGGAGATTTAAATAGTTAATAAAGATGATGGTGTATTCACACCCCACTATGTAGTACTGATTTTGACACATGCAAATTTTTTGAAAGCGACTAGTCGGAAACGGTCATGTCGCATTAAATTCACCTCCTACGTCACTGATGATCAGCGGAAGTGAGCGTCGTGTCAGGACGTTCCTGATGACAAGCGCTGACAGAGGGATTCAGGGGTCTGTCTGGACATCCCGTCAAGTTTTGGAATTAAAAATACAAGAAAGCATGAGAACGGGAGGTGCTGCTGGAGCGAAGCGTCTCTCCTGTCGGTCTCCGTGACAGCGGGGCGGGGGGAACTCCGTCGGGGCGGGGGTTCTCCTTGACAGCGGGGCGGGGGGGTCTCCGTCGGGGCGGGGGTTCTCCGTGACAGCGGGGCGGGGGTTCTCCGTGAATGAACTTTATTTACCACATCAGCTGGTCCACCGCTCGCCGTTACTCTGCGTTCTGCGGCGTTGCTTTAGAAGCGACTGCACGCGCCCAGTAAATGCGCAAATCATGCGCATCAAGGATCCGGGTTTAGACGGGTCCTCGGTACTATCGGTACCTACAAAATCTTGGTACCGTGACGTTTACATTTTTGTAGTACCGGGTTGGTACCGAAGTACCGGTTCTTTTGACAACACTATGCCTGACTGAGAGGGGGAGTGCATTCCAGAGAGTGGGGGCAGCAGACATAAAAGCCCGCTCACCCCGTGATTTATATGTCATTAGTGAGACACAAAGCAACAGACGGTCAGCTGACCTCAGAGCCCGGTTTGGCACGTAGGGATTAATTAACTCAGAAAGATATCCTGGGGCAGAGCTGTTCAGAATCTTAAAAACAAAGGTCAGGATCTTGAACTTAACACAGAAATTTACTGGTAACCAGTGCAGACATGCCAAAACAGGAGTTATGTGAGTACTAGGGGCGTAACAATATCCAAATCTCACGATACAATATTGTCACGATATGAACCTCACGATACAATATTTATTGCGATATTGTGTGGAGGCTCACGATAATAAGACTCACAACATAAAATACTGGAATCCTCCGTGCTGCGTTCACTGCTGTAGCCTCCATACTCCATGTTTGTTTATCTTTGCTGTGTGGGCTGCATTGGCAAACTGGACGATGACGCGGAAGCAAAGGATCACGGTCTGTGTAGTTTACTTTGCTTTGCTCTGGTGGAGCGGACTGAAAAGTGTTATTTTTACATCAAGACGTACTGTACGATATCGTGAAAAGACCACGACGATATTGTGGTCATTTTACTATGACGATATCGCGATATTGCCAATATTGTTACAGCCCTAGTTGTTAGGGTTCCAAGCCCGAAGGACTCTTAGTAGAGATGTGCACATCCACACCCTTAAGCCTGGGACACACAGGAGACAGACGCACCGCGCCACGGAAGCGCCGCGGTTTTGGGAAGTCAAATGGTCACACAGGAAGCGCCGCACCGCGCTGCGCCACTGAACGCTTCTTGGAAAGTCGCGCGATAGTCACAACATCACGCGAGAATTGAGTACAGGAAGTGGAAAATCAGACTTGTCGTTGTGTTTTGAGGCTGATGATCATTAAAAAATGGGTAAGTACGCTATTTATTAGAATATTTTCAAATCACTTGTACTTTAAAGTTATCAATACTGTTATCAAGTAGCATTTATAAGGTTTGGCGGTTATTTACTTTTTTCAATCGCCTATAGTCCTGAAAAGAAGGTGGTAATAATGATTTCCCAAAAACACAAAGTCTATGATATTTGGGATTACTTTGGCTTGAAACCTGCTGCTTGTTCTGACGTATAGTTAGTTACAGCAAAGGACTCAAACATAACACAGCAGGGCCGAGCTCAAGTCGTGGCGGTGGCTGCTAGTCACGGACAGCTACGATAACAGCCTGTTGCTGGCTGTTCGCGGCTGTTGCTGGCTGTTATCATGGCTGTCCGTGCCTGGCAGCCACCGCCACGACTTGAGCCTGCTGTCTCTCACATAACATATGTATTTCATATCTAGTTTCAGGCAGGAGGAGAACGCTTGCATTAACTCTCCTTCTTGAGGATTTGAGACGGAGGAATGGAAGACGACGCTACTGGGTGCATCCCATCAACCAGAGAAGAAGGCAACAAGGGGATTTTCATCATCTGGTGTCAGAGCTGACTTGACAGCCAACGCCATCATCAATATTTTCGGATGAGTGCCGAAAAGCTGGATGAACTTCTGTACCTCGTTGGCCCTGAACTGACCAGACAGTCAACAAACTACAGAGCTCCCATTGAACCAAAGCAGAGACTGGCTGTTGGACTGAGGTAAATGCTGATCTATTGAGAAATGCAGTAATAGTTTGTCAGTCAATGTATATCAACATAGACAACCAACCTAAATTTTCATGAAAATAAAATAATTATAAGTCTTCCCACAGAATTCCACACACACCATAGGTTAGGTATGGCAAGACAAGTGCGTAATATAATATAATGTATTCATAAAGATATTTGAATAATTGCTGAAGCCTATAGAGCAGGCTTACCCAATCCTGGCCCTGGAGGGCCGGTATCCAGCACATTTTAGAGGTTTCCCTGCTTCAAAACACCTGATTTCAATCAGCAGGTGATTAGCAGGCTTCTGCAGAGCTTGGTGAGCTGCTGCACAGGTGATTCAAGCACTGAGTCAAGCGTGTTGGAGCAGAGACACCACTAAAATGTGCTGGATACCGGCCCTCCAGGACCAGTATTAGGCAACCCTGCTATAGAGTGTTTTGAGTAAATCAGGTGGGGGAAAAACAAGTTCTCTTCTCTCCCACTCCTATTCAGGGAAACTATTGTTCATTATCTAATTTATGTGGATGTAATTTGTATTTTGGAGGTGGCCTGTTACCTAGGTTTAATGGAACAATTTCTGAAATGAAGGAATTAATGAATAAATTCTACCAAACATATGCTCTTAAATGTTAAGTTCTCTACATTAATTTATATGCTTTCATGATTACTACCGATAATTAACAATTTTCTAGTGTGAAAGTGGTTACAAACCATGAATCAAAATATATTTTTAAGGTTTTAATGGAAAAAGTTACACACAATAAAAAAAGGGATGAAAAATTGCTATGGCGGAATATTAAGAAAATCAAACAATAAAAACATTACAAAATCCACACCCCTTGAGGTCTACAAATCCTCATAGGTACGTTGATCCCACTCATCCACCTGGTAAGAGGTGGCTCCCATTTGCATCGGTGTCGCTTGATGCATTCTGCTCGGAGTGACGAAGGGTGGGCGATGTGGTTGACTATAAACCTCCCGTGACTGCTGGGCTTCATGTTCACCCAGTAACTTTAAAATGTCCAACTTGGCCTGCAGCAGTCTTTCTCTGTTCAGTCTGGCCAACGTTGGCACAATACTGACAGCAAAAAAGTAAGCTTCCTCCGTCTCATCTCTTGGCATCAAGGGCTTTGGAGGAGGCTCTTCCAGGAGATCCATTAGACGTTCATTAATGTCTTTCCTCTGTGTCTTGGAGGACCTCCCTGCTGCCAGTCTTCCAGGCGCTGAAGGTATTGGGTGGCGCTCTCTCTGGCTTCGTGGTCTGGGGATTTCTCTATCATCAGAAGAACTACAATTGTTCTGTGATGAAGGGCCAGGAGTCGAACAGCTTCCTGATGGAGAGCTGGAAGACTCACCATTGTCCTCCGCTGCAGCACTCCTGAAATTGCTCCTAGAACTTTACAGAAACATGGACATGAATTAGCCAAACAATATGATTACATTATTGGATTCATACACACAAACACACACACACCTTCTCGGTTGTACATAAGGCAGGAGAAAGGACATAATGTTCGTATACTTCCAGTCCCTCTGTGATCCTCCGGCTGAACCGCTCGGCAGCAGGGCTTTTTTGCGTTTTTTTACGAAGCCATCTCGCAACGCCTTCCATTTTGACTTGCATATGTCAACTGAAAAAGAGATTAATGTGACTGTTAATTACTTCTCTTTTTTTATTACAGATGTCTAGCTTCTGGGGACTCAATGAGGAGCCTAGCCTTCAGCTATCGACTGGGACACAGCACTGTGAAAAAAGCAGTCCATATGGTTTGTGCAGCCATAGAGAAGGTGATGATGGACAGTTTCCTTCCAAGACCCACCCAGAACACCTGGGAGGAAGTGGCAAAAGGATTCTGGGAAAAGTGGAATTTCCCAAATTGTTTGGGTGCATTAGATGGGAAACATGTAACCATTCAAGCACCTCCCCAGTCTGGAAGTAACTACTTCAATTACAAGAAACTTCTCTATAGTTCTTCTTGCGCTTGTGGATGCAGATTACAGGTTCAGGGCTATACAAGTGGGGGACTTTGGGAGGACAAGTGATGGTGGTGTGTATGCCCAGTCAGATTTAGGGAGAGAAATGGCAAATGGTACATGTCTAGTGCCACCCAGTGCCCCGCTGCCTGGTGCCGCTCACCTTGGTGATGTGCCATTTGTCATGGTAGGTGATGCAGCTTTTCCACTCAAGCCTTACCTGGTGAGACCATACCCAGGACATAACCTAACTTCTCAAAAGAGGGTGTTCAATTACAGACTCTCTAGGGCAAGGAGGGTTGTGGAGAATGCATTTGGCATTTTGGCCTCCAGGTGGAGGATTCTGTACAACAAAATAAACTTGCATCCCAAAAATGTGGACACCTTGGTTGTTGCAGCATGAATACTCCACAACTTCCTGCTTGCTCCTAATGACAACCAGCGGTTACTAAATGAAGCTGACCATCATGGGCGACCCCCCAGTCAGAAATATGGGAGGAAACCGTGCTTCAAGGGAGGCATGTGATGTCAGAGAGACATTCACCAGTTTTTTTAGCAGTGTTGAAGGCAGTGTGCCTTGGCAGGATAGGATGGTGTGAGCCTTGCCATGAGCATGATGTTGTCTCGTAAGGTCATGTGGAACTCTGCAGAGTCCACCTCAGTGACGTCCTCCACAAATACCTGAAAAGCCTACAAGTGTGAATATTTTGTGTGGTCAAACAAATAGATACTGTTTAAAACATTTCTTTCGTCATTATTAAAGAGGACAAGTGTCTTTAATTACAATTGTTTGCCTTATCTTTTATTTACACCTATACACTTCTACATAATAATATAAACACATACAGTTTTTGGTCATACATATATAAACATATAAACAAAATATTGCGCTCTCTCTCTATACATACATGCATATATATATATTATATATATATATATATTGGCTGTGTCCAAATCCAGGGGTTGCATGCTAATGAAAAGTAGAACGGATCTCAAGACCGCATTCTGAGCATACTTTGAATTTGGACTTTACAGCGCTTTGACATCAATGGTGTTAAAATCCGACCGCATGAGCACGTAACCCCTGGATTTGGACACAGCCAATATGTATATATATATATAACAGAAATAACAATAAATGACTGCATTATAGATCAGCCACAACCGTTTATGACACAACAGTAAAAAGCTCTGAGGACTGAGGGGTTAACTGAAGAGATAATCGGTTCTTCACAACCTAGGTTGTTTGTTGTACACAAATCAAATCTTACCTTCGAGCCCAAAAACTGTAGCAACATCCTTCCACGCCCTATCTTTCCTGATGTTGTCTTTGTAGAAAGGATGTGCAGGATCGTACAAGATCTTATGCTTTTCCATTTCGAGAATAAAAAGCTCCTCGTCCATGGTTGGCGGTGGTGTTTATGCCTGCGTTTGGGTTTGTGCCGTTAAACGCAACAGCGCCGCGTCGTAATGCCTGTCGTAAAGTACTTCAAAATGTCGTAAACAGGCGCGCCGTGACGTGCCGTGACGCGCCGTGACGCGGCGCTTGAAATAGGACTGGCGCCTATCTTCAGCGCCTCTGCACGGACCGGCGCTTCTGGGACGCGACGCTGCGCTCCCCGTGTAGCCACTCTCATAGCTTCTAATGGCTTCTTTTTAAAATGACGGCGCGGGCGTGGCGCGTCTGTCTCCTGTGTGTCCCAGGCTTTAGGCCATATATTGAAGACGATGAAAAAGTGGGCGAGGCTTAAAGGCATTTTTAAATGTTGCGCTTTTATTCATGAAAATAAAACGTTTTTTGGGGAAAATTACATATTTATTTTTGTGTGACCTAAACATTGACAAAAATGTTTTGGATTTGTTCTCTAGGTGGCGCTGTTCTACCCAAAAGATGCTTTTTTCAAATTTCTCAACAACTGTTAGAAATAGACATCAAATTGATCTTCCTGCATGTTATGCTAATCATGTTATGCTAATAGGTCATGCTAATTCTGGTCAATTTGGAAATGTTTTTTTTAATTATGCATTAGCATAATTTAAAATTTTTTAGTAGAAAAATTGTGTAGAAGCTGAAACCTATTTGAGTTAACTCGTCCAACAGCTAAAGCCCATCAGTCTGAAACTTTAGTAGGCAACAGAGCAGTATTGTCTGACTAAATATTCTATTTGGAACAGTTTTTGTAGTTTAGGAATAATGCACATTCAAAATTATTTTTAATGAGAAATAGTTTTTTTTTTCAGCATAATTTCAAAACCTTTTGGGATTTTTCAGCTTTTCATACCAATGGTGCCTAAGGTTGACTCAAGTTTATATTCAAAATATTAGCCTAATCCAACCATAGGGGGTGCTATAAGCTGGAAAAATTTATACCATCAAAATCGCTGAATGGATCAGCATTGAAACTTGGTGGGTGTTTTCAGGATACAACCCTGAGACTGTTATTAATTTATTTGTTTGGATGAGTATAGTTTGAAATCTCAATTAAAATCTTTATTGGAAAGTCAGTTAGAACCAGGAAAATTACAAAATCTGATTCTACATGTAGTCATGATAATCCAATAATATTTTGGGAATTTATTAATAAAATATGAATTATCTAGGAATTTAATAAAGTTTAGTAATAGGTGTAGATAACAATCTCAAGTTCAGAGTGGGACAGAATGGAACTCGGTTTGGCAATGTTCCTGAGATGGAAGAAGGAAGAGCGAACCAGAGAACTGACATGAGAATCCAGGGTGAGAGCTGGGTCAAAGGTCACACCAAGATTCCTGACAGAGGGTTTGGTGTGAGAAGCAAGCTGACCAAGAGAGTCTCTGACTTTGGGAACCAGCTTGTCTGGAGCACAGATGAGGATCTCAGTCTTGTCTTCATTCAGCTGTAGAAAGTTCCCAGCCATCCAGGTTTTAATAGAGTCTAAAAAGTAAAACTGATATTTACTTAAATTTTTTGGTGCAACATTTTTACACTCAAAAATAATGAGAAAATATAAAACCAATCAAATCCCTTTAATATACCTTATCAATTGAGTAACTCAAACTATACTGGAATAAGTTGTCATGAACAATTAAAGCTGTTACAGTGACGTACAAAATTGAGTAAATACAGTTGAAATTGTTAATTAAAACAACCGTAAGCTACAGTTGAAACCACATAAAAAATTAAGTAGATAATCCTGTAATGATAGGCACATGTAACTTACAGCAAGACTGTTATTCATGGTTTAAATAATGGTTCAATTTACTTAATATTTTAAACTGAATTTAAGTCAAATTAGAAATTGCAATTAAGTATTAATTTCACTGCACTCCAATGGTAATTTTAATTATAAATTAACCTAATTATATAGTTTTATGTATGCACTGGAAAAAAAGGACCACATCAGTTTAACATCTTTCACAAACATTTATTTCTGTGAACATGACATCAAATCCATTCAACCAACTTTATTTTGTGAATCACTCCTTTATTTAGGCATTCTCTAAAAACAGTGAGCTAAATTGTACTCTGCATTCAGTGGATCAAACATGGATGAAACTTCCCATCACAACAGCTTTTTAATATAACGTGGCATCTCAATTTGCCTGTTTTATAAACTCTTTAAACTGGCTAATTGTTGCCAATGGCTAGATGAAAAATGTACCTGCTGTACAAAGAACATAAGGGGCTCAAGGGAACAGCTCTGTGAAATGTTGTCTACAATGCAGAGAGGTAATTTTTCAGTCTTTGAACCTTGACCAAAAGGTTTCCTGGATCCAGCTCCAGGAACACTTTGAAATACCTTAAACGTGTATTTGAGATTCTTGGAGTATTTCAGATCCAGAGCATAGGACAGTCCCAACAGGCTTTGCTGAGGTTCCCAAGTTTGCCCAGACAATACCCACATCAGTAGGTTCGACTGACCCGTCTTTGTTCTGCAGCAGGTAAATCTTCATCACCTCCTCAGCCAAAGCCTCTTGAACACTGACAGCATCAGCATCCTCCTTCAAACAGAGATATAACTAGTTTAAGCTCACATTCATCCCGCATATTTCAAAACATGGATACAAAAAAAGCTACATTTGTATGAAATCACAGGGACTCAAAACATTTGGACACTGTGCTCCAACATCTTTGAGCAAATGCTGTTCTTTTGCTTTAAAGGGATAGTTTTATCAGCACAGTATCTTAAAACTTTTCTATGATCTGACAAGGAAAAAAAAAACTAAAATTCCTAAAAGATTATTTGCACCAACCTCAAAGGTTTTGATGAAGGCACTTTTATCCTCTCCCAGATGATCAATGAGACATCGGATGATGACTTCTCTTTTTTTCTCTATGGAAATTCCACTCTGTAAAACAGAAAGTCTCAACTGTACGCAAAATATCAAAATTTGCACATTAAAACATAATTTAGCCTTTTTGTTTGAGCTTAAACATAACTAACATTTGAATTAACAGTACATACACTGAACAAAAATATAAATGCAACACTTTTGTTTTTGCTCCCATTTTTCATGGGCTGAACTCAAACATCTGAAACATTGTCCACATGCACAAAACACCCATGACTCTCACATATTGTTGTGAAATCTGTCTACATGTGTGTTAGTGAGCACTTTTCCTTTACCAAGATAATCCATCCCACCTCACAGGTGTGGCATATCAAGGGGCTGATTAGACAGCATGAATAATGTCCAGGTGTGCCTTAGACTGCCCACAGTAAAAGGTCACCCTGAAATGTGCACAGTTTTGCTATATGGGGGTTGGTGGGGCAGACAACCAGTCAGTATCTGGTGTGGCCACCATTTGCCTCACGCAGGGCAACACATCTCCATCGCATAGAGTTGATCAGGTTGTTGATGGTGGCCTGTGTAATGTTGGTCCACTCCTCTTCAACAGCTGTGTGTCTGGCCCTTAGATAACTGCTTGCATTTCTAGTCTACTTTTAAGACTAAGCTCAAAACTTTTCTATTTGATAGGGCTTATGGTTAAATTCTGATGTTAGCCCAGGTTTAGACGAGTGGGGAGCAGAGGGAGGTGGAGTGTACAGCGGGGACTACAGTCGTTAAAGACTTTTCTCCCTGGCCCTGCCTCCCACATGCCTCCACCTAAAAGGCTAGGTTATCCTGAGTTATCTCTGTAGTTATGCTGCTATAGGCTTAGACTGCTGGAGGACATACTGACCACTTTCCACACTCTGCTACTTTCTTCTACCACCACTCTCTAATTAGCCTTTCGCCGGCCCCGCCCCCAGAACGGCTATTGTCCAATCACACATCATAGCAACCGTTACTATCTGACAACTCCAAACAAGATGATGAAGCTAAGCCTAATTTAAACTACTAAGCATTAGCCTCGATAGTAGTCGTGTCCCCTTCGTTTCCCTTCAGAACCTCCTCATCGAGCTCAACCAGCAACAGCCAAGCATGAGTGCTCCCCCCCACCCGCGGCTGGGTAGAGGTCCGCCTCCCAGACTATCTAAGACCCTTTATAAGGCACACTGTGCCGACAAAGCAGCATAATATTACCTCAACCGTGTGTCTTATAAATGCACATTAAGCCTTGGCGCAACAGCGGGAGGTGTCATGATCATGTGATGAATTAATGCTGAGCTTTGCCCGGGAACTATATTGAAAATGAAAGTAAACACGGGCATAAGTTTAGCTTTTGTAAACAGACTCAGCTGAGATGATAAACTGCAGAGATGAGCGCCGGGAGCTTTTAGAGCTGCCTGCAGCTCAGATCATCTGACAGCTCATCACACACCTGTAGCTGCTTGTGAAAAAAACTTAAGGGGCGCGGCTTTGATCGCAATAAAAAGCAAGTTATGTCAAAGATACAAGTCCGTGACAGCGCAGAGACTGCCCACATAACCCCTTTATGCCATCCCCGGACGCCGCCTTCTCCCAAACTCCCAACTCCTTGTTTCCTGCTACGCTTCGCTCAGCAGAGCCAACACTAATATATCCCTCCACTGCATACTGTAACCCTTTTTGCCTCGATCTGGATGATATTGAGGAGGAATTGCTCCAAAAAATGTCGCTGACACGCTGAGCTGTGGTGGCCTCATGGAGGGGGCCATCGGCTGGCACACTGCTGCCAACCACTGAACATTCTCCCTCTCCTGATATTGCATTTTACTTTCTTTAACATAGACCTGTTGAATTAATTATAGATTCACTCAGATAAAGACAAAGTTTATCTCTCACTAAATAGAATATATACTAAGAAATCACAGTGTAGCCATACGAATACTACTTGGTATATACACTCACCGCCACTTTATTAGGTACACCTTGCTAGTACCGGGTTGGACCCCCTTTTGCCTTCAGAACTGCCTTAATCCTTCGTGGCATATATTCAACAAGGTACTGTAAACATTCCTCAGAGATTCTGGTCCATATTGACATGATAGCATCACGCAGTTGCTGCAGATTTGTCGGCTGCACATCCACGATGAATCTCTCGTTCCACCACATCCCAAAGGTGCTCTATTGGATTGAGATCTGGTGACTGTGGAGGCCATTTGAGTCCAGTGAACTCATTGTCATGTTCAAGAAACCAGTCTGAGATGATTTCATCTTTATGACATGGAGCATTATCCTGCTAGAAGTAGCATCAGAAGATGGGTACACTGTGGTCATAAAGGGATGGACATGGTCAGCAACAATACTCATGTAGGCTGTGGCGTTGCAACGATGATCAATTAGTACTAAGGGGCCCAAAGTGTGCCAAGAAAATGTCCCCCACACCAGTACACCACCACCACCAGCCTGAACCGTTGATACAAGGCAGGATGGATCCATGCTTTCATGTTGACGCCAAAGTCTGACCCTAACAGCAGAAATCGAGACTCATCAGACCAGGCAGCATTTTTCCAATCTTCTATTGTCCAGTGTTGGTGAGCCTGTGTGAATTGTAGCCTCAGTTTCCTGTTCTTAGCTGACAGGAGTGGCACCCGGTGTGGTCTTCTGCTGCTGTAGCCCATCTGCCTCAAGGTTCCACGTGTTGTGTGTTCAGAGATGCTCTTCTGCAGACCTTGGTTGTAACAAGTGGTTATTTGACTTTCTATCAGCTCCAACCAGTCTGGCCATTCTCCTCTGACCTCTGGCACCAACAAGGCGCATTGGATGTTTTCCCTTTTTCGGACCATTCTCTGTAAACCCTAGAGATGGTTGTGCATGACAATCCCAGAAGATCAGCAGTTTCAATCACTCCCTACACGACTGCTCCCTGTTCCTGATCACTTCCCTCTGTGTATTTAAGCCCTGGTATTGTCTTCTGTGTTTGTCAGTTCGTTGTGTCTTGTCAGCGTTTATTCGTCACCTCCTGTGCTCCTGTGATGATCCCTTTGTTGGCTCCCTTTGGTTTCCTGAGCCTTTTTTATGGGGGGAAAAAGTCTCAATAGATCTGTGTGTGTGTACCTTAAGATCTGTGTGTAGATAGATCTATGCATATGTAACTCGTGTGTAACTTGTGTTTACATTTTTGTGTGTAACTTCAGCTCTAACTACAGACATAATGATGGTGTGACTTTCCTTCTCGCAGAGTAACAATGTCACAGAACAGCGACATCTCTCTTCTCTTTCGTTTGAGTGGACTGGGCATGTACAGACACACGTGGATATTATTTCCTCCACCTCAATTGCAGTGGCATTACGGGTTGTATGTTTTATTTTATGTAGATTAAAACAGCAGCCATCCAATCAGGCCTTGCAGGCCTATGTCTGCAGGTGGCAACCCTATGTCTATGTTCTCAACAGCTTGAAATGGCTAAAGTAGTTTAGCTCACAGATATTAGCGCCTGCTAATACAGAAATTAGGCCAGACCTATAAAACTGAAATGGTTTACAATAACAGCTGTCTCATTATAACCGGACTGCAAAGTGTGCAGGTTTAATTTTTGCTTACTTCAGAGGAAAGAACACCAGGAAGTCACGCCATCTTCTCGTACCTTCTCCCGGTTTGAAGCGTGTTTTTCCCAGTCAGAGAACCACTCTGCCATCTAGTGGTCATTTCTTACAACCATTTGACTACGTTTTCATAGCTCAAACCTCCTTCAAACGTGACACCTAAGTCCTTTTCAGATTAACATTCTGGAATATGTGTGGACATTTCAGTCAGGTCTTTAACCAGAACTGTGTTTTCAGACACACCACGTTTGCACCGGAACTTGTCCTTTCGGCTGCCTTCACACAGCAGGGAAAAGTTCCAGATGTCTGCGGGGGAGGGGGTGGGGGGTACCCAGATATTGCATAATGCAGCGGGCGTACATGCGTCATCTCCCCAAACAAAGCTAGTATGTGATAGAATTCCTCTCACTGATTTACGTTAAGCACAATTCTGCGCACACGAGGACGCATAAGAGACTTGGTCACCTGGAAGCTCAATGGTTAATAAAGGAATCACGGAAGCGCTGTGATGCGCTCCGTCGCACTTCCAGGAGACGGTACCGTAGGAGGCGAGCTGCCATGGTTCGCCGCATGCTACAGGAGCGAGCTACCCGGCGTATATGGAAACATTCACGACCAAGTGGCGAAGTTTTCTGGTCAGACGTGTTGAAAAACTTTGCTTTCCCAGTCACGTGATATATGTAATCTAGGTGCGCACCAGCGTCCCCCGCTCCCCTCCTCCTCCTCCCTGTCCGGAACTCGACCTCACCAGTCTGAAGCAGCCACCCTGTCCGTGACAAGTCCGGTCCTGTTACTAGGGGCTTCGTCCGGTCTAATTCAGGAAAAGGTTTACCGGATATTTGCATTCAGACACAAACGTCTTACGGACAGAGTCCCGAACATTTCCGTATTTCATGGCCTGTCTGAAGGGGGCTCTAGAGATGGTTGTGCGTGACAATCCCAGAAAATCAGCAGTTTCTGGCACCAACAACCATGCCACGTTCAAAGTGACCTAAATCATCTTTCTTCCCCGTTCTGAAGCTGGGTTTGAACTGCAGCAGATCGTCTTGACCATGTCAACATGCCTACATGCATTGAGTTGCCACCATGTGATTGGCTGATTAGTCATTTGCATCAACGAGCAGTTGGATAGGTGTACCCAATAAAGTGGCCAGTGAGTGAGTGTGTGTGTGTGTGTGGGGGGGGGTGCCTGCTCTGTCTTCTCAACCCCAAGTGAGTCGTGGCGGATGGCTGCTCATACTGAGCCAGTATCCTCTGGAGGTTTCTTCCTGTTAAAATGGAGTTTTCCTCTCCACTGTCGCTACATGCTTGCTTAGTATGAGGATTGCTGAAAACACACTGACACTAGTCAGTGTCTTGATGCAATCTGCTGGGTTCCTTATATAGGAAACTTTTTTACTGATTGGCTTAATGAACTGAACTGTATTGAATTTAAACTGTTCTTTTTCCTCATAACTTGCACATAATGCGTGGTGGGTAAAATCATGGTGCACAGAGCTGTTTGGGTTTCTGCTGTATGCAGGCCAAAGATTTCACCAAAACCAAATCTTAAATGAATGAAATTGTTAGCACATCTCTGAATGCTGTGTTGTCTTTGTGAAGCGAGAGCTGTTTGATATGGAGTCTTGGGAGAGGCCAAGGGAGGAGTTCAAACTTCACAAAAAGCTGGGAGAAGGACACTTTGGAGAAGTGTGGGAGGCTATCTGGACCAAAGAAAACAGAAAAGTGGCCATAAAGACACTGAAACAAGGTAGATATGCAGCTATTGTAACACTAACCTTACTGTTAGTTTCTAAAATATTTTCATCATGTTGAATATGTGTTTTGTGAGAATGCAGAGTTAGCTAAAGATAAGACAAAATGCCTTTATTGTAACTAGTAGTTGTGGACCAAAAGTGCCCGTACGCCCTCAAAAAAATATTGGACCATGGCGAGTCTCGGATCACTATTTTGTGTGTGTGTGTGTGTCCGTACAATCTGAATGAGGGGGGTGCATAAAAGCACTGATTGTCAGTCTGCTGCCCTCAGTTGAATGTATGATTACTCAACCTATGCAGCGAGCTAAACACAAGAAGAGATGGTTCCAGGAACGACAGGACACAGCGTTTTGTCTTTGCGTCTTCACTGAAGACTATTTTCTCTTCTTTTAATTGTAAGACTGCGAACATACAACAAAATAACACGTCGTTGTTGACTTATTTTGTAACCAAAAACAAACATTAACAGCATAGCTTGTTTCATGCTACACCTTCATCACAAGCATTTCCTTAATTGAGGTAAAACAACTTAAACACCTTAAAATCAACAAACTAAATGCAAATTAAAGTCATAAAACCTGATTACTCACAGATTATGGCTTGACAAACTTCTCAACAATGCAAACTGGTCAGCGAGTGAAGCTTGTTTCCTCCTTCGAGCATTTTCTCACACTGACTGACTAAACTTTTACCCTGCTGCTTACAGCACATGACCACAGAGGGCAGTGTGGTTCACATAGAACAACAAAAGAAGAAGACACAAACCCCAAGGAGAAACACTGACCTCTGGAGGAAAAACAAAGAACTGCATCAGCTAAACAACATCATAGAAAACAATAACAGAAGGGCAGAATAGTCAGTGAACACACATATGGGGAGATTGAAAGCAGCATATTTTATATACAGTATAGACCGAAAGTTTGGACACACCTTCTCATTCAATGTGTGTTCTTTATTTTCATGACCATTTACATTGGTAGATTCTCACTGAAGGCATAAGGGCTATTTGACCACAGTCACCAGACCTGAACCCAATCCAGATGGTTTGGGGTGAGCTGGCCCGCAGAGTGAAGGCAAAGGGGACAACAAGTGCTAAACACTTCTGGGAACTCCTTCAAGACTGTTGGGAAACCATTTCAGGTAACTACCTCTTGAAGCTCATGGAGAGAATGCCAAGAGTGTGCAAAGCACTAATCAGAGTAAAGGGTGGCTATTTAGAAGAAAATAGAATATAAAAGATGTTTTCAGTTATTTCACCTTTTTTTGTTAAGTACATAACTCCACATGTGTTCATTCATAGTTATGATGCCTTCAGTGAGAATCTACCAATGGAAATGGTCACGAAAATAAAGAACACATATTGAATGAGAAGGTGTGTCCAAACCTTTGGCCTGTACTGTACACAATGTAAAAAAAAACATAATTGTAAAAAATAATGCATAACTTGTGGCAAAAATAATATAACAATAACAAATAATAAATGGCTGTGTTCTTTTCTAAGGCAATATTAGTATGCAATGTGGGAATAAACAAGGTATTTATACAAGAAGGAACTGGAAGGTGTGGACCCTCTGCACACACTAGTTAAGTTGGTGATCACCTTGGGTTGTTGTTGGTGTTATAAGTGTTCTCTGAACCCAAAGCTGCCAACCTCAGGACTTCCTTTCTGTAGGCTGAGTCATCTCCCTCTGAGATGAGTCAGATTATTATGGCGTCATCGTCAAACTTGATGATTGGATTACAGTCGTGTGTGTAGAGACAGTAGAGGAGGGGGCTCAGCACAAAGCCTCAGTGTGCAGGTGGAAGACCAGGTGGGGGCCCAGTCACGCACTCTTGGTGCTTACACACTAGCACCAGGTCGGTACGGCAGGGCCGAAAGGTTTGCTTTCACATCCGGGTAGCCCGAGAATTTCCAGCGCCGAACCGGACGCGTTTTCAGCCCTCTTCCCAAGGTCTGATTCGCGTCAAAACTGGGCCAACACAACCACTGCCGACTTATTGGTCGGCTCAAATTCACGCCTACCTTTAGGGGGAACCTCCGATTAGCGGATAGAGTCCGCCAGCGGGGGCTTCCCGCATGCGCGATTCATTATCACTCTGAATGCGAGGAGTTAACAAGCCTCTGACTGAAGCTGTCTTTAGTCTCTGCTGCAATGACTGTGAGGAGCACACACACACACACACACACACACACACACACACACACACACATACACACACACACACACAGTGCTGCCAGGCTGCCACACACAGCAAAGCAGGATGAAATATCAGAGGGCATTGAGTCTCCAAAGCACAAGGCTGCTCAGAATGCCTTTGTTTAATAAGGAAAACACTGCGGACTTCTCCGCACTCCTTTGACCTGCCCACATGCTCGGAGATGAGCTGCTGACATCACTGATATATTCGCGCCAATTTTTCGCGCACATTTCTGAGACTGCCTATCACGTCCACTTTCCAAAGGGTGTCCTGGACGACGTGTGTGAACAACCTGGTGGGGTCAGGGCCGTCTGAGGCCGACCGATCGGTGCCGACCCGGTGCTAGTGTTTAAGCGCCATCTGAGGCCTGTCAATGACAAAATCTTTCATCCCTGCACATGTGAGAGACGGGAGCCCAAGAGTGGCCAGTTCAATGATGAGGATGTTGGGGATAATTGTGTTGAAAGCCAGTCCGTAGTTGTCCGTCTGTCCATCCATCTATCCATCCATTGTCCCCAACTTATCCAGGTTTCAAGTACCTTAAACTAGAACTCCCAGGATTTTCTGACCCCCTCTACCACAGCTAAGTCAAATGGCTGCTTGGTTTTATTATAATAACTCAGTCAGTTTAGAGAACCAGGTTTAATGTTTTAGCAATGCAGAAATCCTGTAATGGCCACATTTACAAAACAAAGAGCACCATCCACAAGTGATGAAGGATACTAAATAAAACAACCTAGTCAAGTGGTTGCCCTCTGGTAGAGAGAGGGGAGTCCAGTCAGATGACTGCTCTCTGGGAGTTCTAGTGTTAAAACATGCTTAACAGTTGCCCATTATTCAGTGGTTGGTTTAGAGAAATACTGAGATAGCTTGCTCACTATGAAGCTTAAATCTGGTCTTGTCCACGTTGCCAGATAGATCAAGCTACCCACTGCTTCTCTGTATTTTCTAACTTCATGCATATCTTCAGTTTCCTCACTATAGTTCAGTTTTTGTTCACAAGCTGTAGCTGTGGCTTACAGTCTGACATTGAAAATCTCTCCAGTGTTCTCTGTACATATTTGCTTTGTGACATCTTAACGCAATCAGCTTTTTGCTCAAAGTCAACACCAAGAAAATGAGTTTGTTTACCCATATCGTTCATCTTGAGCTCCTCTTTTATATCATTCAACACTTTTTCCTCACTTGCAGCAATAATCAGATCATCAACCCATATCATGATGAATACTTTTTCTTTGTCAGCTACTCTGCCTGACACAAGGGTCAGCTGGGTTCTGTTCAGCCTGCATCTTTTAACAGGGTATATGCAGGAATCTCAAACTTAAATTTAAGACCTTTTCAAGACTTTTTAAGACCTTGGAAAATAAAAATCAAGACTTTATCGCAATGAACTAATCAACTGTTAAATACGAATATATTCTTTTTAAATACTGCATTGCTTCATTTTCCACTTCATCAAGTGGTGGGACACATCACGTTTGGGACAGCAAGGCTGTAGCAATGGTACGTCAAGTCACGTGGTACGGAAATGCAAGCAAACAACTGGCATAGGAGAACAAAAAAATTATTTTATTTTAATAGTTTACATGAATCTAATTTTATTACCTGCAAACTTAGAGGGTGTGAAAAAGGTGACAACTAACCCCCGCCCACCCGGAACAAGGTCCTCGTATGCTGCAGATTAGCATCTATGCATCTACTGGGTTTTGTAGTGACCTGACATTTACATACTTTTATTGCAACAATAACATGTTAGAATTATTTAAAAAAATAATCAATGTGATTTTTTGCAAAATGCAAACTATTTTCTATCATGGTCACTCTGCCCAAAACAACTGAAAAATATAATGACAGAATTGATCAGAAAATTACTAGGGATCATATTAAATATTATTATGAGACTAATTCACAGAACACATCTGAAAATATTCCAAAATACTGAAATCATTCTTAAGTAGGGTGGCCAGACCCCAGCTCGTCAAATGTGAGACAAAGATGACTCAATGTGGGACCATGTGAAATCCTAATGCAACGAGATTAAGTAAAAAAACGTCTATTCTGCCTTTTAGCTCCAACATCACTTGTAAAAATACATAAAAGTATTATTATCATCATATATTTCATATACTATATATTCTATTTGAATTCAACTTGAACAAGCAAACAGCTTTCAGACTATTAAACAGCTCCTCTCAAGTTACCACAGCTTAACTCAGGCTCTTTGACCTTCTACAGTGGCTCTGAGTAACTTTAGCTAAAATTATTTAAACCATCAACTCATTTTAATAAAACAGACAGACCCACAATAAAAATGCAGGTTTAAGCAGCTTTTCAGAGTTTTCATTAAATAATTGCACTGACTTTCCACAACAGAATGATAGTAAAAGTACCTGTAACGCTTTTAGGATCCATTTATGCAAGTTTATTTCTTCTTAATTTCAAATCTCTATTAGTAGATATGTAGGGAAGAGAAAAAAAAAAACATCACTGATTTTTAATCTCTGAAAAAATTCAGATCTAACCTGAGAGTTCCTTAGTTACTTTTTCCCCTCAAAATTCTGAGAATAAGTAATCAAGGATTTAATTCTCTCGTTATAAAAGGGTTTAGCTTGTCTGTATCTGAAACACAACGCCAGCACCTTGTCTGTGTTGGAATCTCGTTTGGGTTTTAGCATGAACCTGTCTATTTACTGGGAAACCTGCTTTTGACCAACATGTTTTCTGTGAATCTTGGATTTTCTGCTCCGTTTCATGTCAGACTCCGCGTCGTGACACGAAAAAAAACAACAAATACTGTCAAGAGTTTCTCTGAACACATCTAGTTATGAGTCTTTACAGTCTTTCTCCATCGTGCTCACCTGTCCTCCGTGCTCGCTGAAGTTTGTTTTGGTGGTTCGGGTGCCGCCGCGCTACCTCAGCGTCTTTTTGCCTGACTGTGATTGGTCAAATAACGATTCGTGACCCACTAACAAAGATAGTTTGTGAACGAGCGAAGACCCACTCCTCAAACAAAAACTCTTCGATTCACGCGAACGTCATATTTGGCTTCATAAACGGCAATTTTCGCCTAAAAGCGGCAAGTTTGCAAGTATGAGACAAACGTATTTTAAATTCACGCCAATACTAACAAAATTTAAGACTTTACTACATCAATTTAAGACTTTTTAAGACTTTTCAAGGGTCTTAATTTTCCTTAAATCAATTTCAAGACTTTTAAGACTTTTCAAGGCTCCGTGGATACCCTGTTTAAGTAGTCATGCAACATTTTGTTCCAGTTGCAATCAGACTGTTGTAAACCATACAATGATTTATTTAGTTTACACACTATTCTACTGTTATCTTCAGAGTCCACTCATATACATATACATATAGGCGATTGGCGCGTGTAAATAGGCTGTTTTCATGTCCATTTGGTGTACAATCAGGTTGTTCTGTACCGCTTTCTGTGCTAATATGCGTATGCTGGTCATGTTCACTGTGGGTGAAAAGGTTTCATCATCGTTAACTCCCTTCTTCTGACTAGATCCTTTAGCAACAAACCTCCCCTTGTATTTATCTGTTCCATCTAGTGTTGTCACGATACCAAAATTTCAGTATTCGGTACCGGTACCAGTGAAAATCCATGGTTCTCGGTACCAATTTCGGTACCAAACAAAAATTTAATTTAGACTAAATTTACCAATAAAAAAATAATTTTCCTGTAAAGTGCCTTGAGATGATATATTTTGTGAATCAGTGCTGTATATAAGAAAACTGAACTGAATTACTATTGTACTACTATCATAACATGTTTTTAATGCACTTTTATTTAATCAAAATGTGTTTTTGTTCATATATTTTTGTAAACCTGCTAGTTATCCAGACAAGAACCTCTAGTTAGAACAGCTTTTTTGACAAACTGATTTTAAGGACATAAACACTGACTGAGCCATGTTGTTCATCTTTTGGATACACATTACAATCATTAAAAAAAGAAAAACTCCAGTCTGTGAGTAGTCAACGCCTTTATGTCATCCTGTTTGTTTGTTTGTTACCCTAATTAAACGTATAGGAGATTTAAATAGTTAATAAAGACGATGGTGTATTCACACACTGTATGTAGTACTGATTCTGACACATATGCGAATTTTTGAAAGCGACTAGTCTGAACGGTCATGTCGCATTAAATCCGCCTCCTACGTCACTGATCAGCAGAGGTGAGCGTCGTGTCAGGACGTTCCTGATGACAAGCGCTGACAGAGGGATTCAGGGGCCTGTGTGAACATCCTGTCAAGTTTTGGAATTAAAAATACAAGAAAGCATGAGAACGGGAGGTGCTGCTGGAGCGAATCGTCTCTCCGGTCTCGGTCTCTGTGACAGCGGGGCGGGGGTGTCTCTGTGAGTGCGGGCCGGGGTTTTCCGTGGGAGCAGGTCGGGGTTTTCCGTGAGAGCAGGTCGGGGTTCTCCGTGAGAGCGGGGCGGGGGTTCTCCGTGAATGAACTTTATTTACCACATCAGCTGGTCCACCGCTCGCCATGACTCTGTGTTCTACGGTGTTGCTTTAGAAGCGACTGCACGCGCCCAGTAAATTTTTTTTTTCTTTTTTTACTTTATTATTTGATTAGCACTCCAACCCCTGGAGGGGGTGCTGGAAAGCGCTCCTTCGGGTGACTCCCTCGTTCTGCTGGGGGACTTCAATGCTCACGTGGGCAACGACAGTGAGACCTGGAGAGGTGTGGTTGGGAGGAACGGCCCCCCTGATCTGAACCCGAGTGGTGTTCTGTTATTGGACTTCTGTGCTCGTCATGGATTGTCCATAACAAACACCATGTTCAAGCATAAAGGTGTCCATATGTGCTCTTGGCACCAGGACACCTTAGGCCGCAGGTCGATGATCGATTTTGTTGTCATTTCATCTGATCTGCGGCCGCATGTCTTGGACACTCGGGTAAAGAGAGGGGCGGAGCTGTCAACCGACCACTACCTGGTGGTGAGTTGGCTTCGATGGTGGGGGAGGATGCCGGTCAGACCTGGCAGACCCAAACGTGTTGTGAGGGTCTGCTGGGAACGTCAGAAGGAGCTTCAATTCCCACCTCCGACAGAACTTCGAACACGTCCCGGGGGAGGCGGGGGACATTGAGTCCGAATGGACCATGTTCCGTGACTCCATTGTCGAGGCGGCTGACCGTAGCTGTGGCCGCAGGGTGGCCGGTGCCTGTCGTGGCGGCAATCCCCGAACCCGCTGGTGGACACCGGCGGTTAGGGATGCTGTCAAGCTGAAGAAAGAGTCCTATCAGGTCTTTTTGGCCTGTGGGACTCCGGAGGCAGCTGATGGGTACCGGCAGTCCAAGCGGAATGCGGCTCGGGTGGTCGCAGAGGCAAAAACCCGGGCATGGGAGGAGTTCGGTGAGACCATGGAACAAGATTTCCGTACGGCTTCGAGGAGATTCTGGTCCACCATCCGGCGTCTCAGGAGGGGAAAGCAGTGCACTACCAACACTGTTTACAGTGGGGAGGGTGTGCTGCTGACCTCGACTCGGGACGTTGTGAATCGGTGGGCCGAGTACTTCGAAGACCTCCTCAATCCCACCGGCACGTCTTCCAGGATGGAAGCAGAGTCTGGGGTTTTTGGGTTGGGCTCTCCAATCTCTGGAGCAGAGGTCACTGAGGTGGTCAAAAAACTCCTCGGTGGCAAGGCTCCGGGGGTGGATGAGATCCGCCCGGATTTCCTTAAGGCTCTGGATGTTGTGGGGCTGTGTTGGTTGACGCGGCTCTGCAATATCGCGTGGACATCGGGGGCAGTTCCACTGGATTGGCAGACCGGGGTGGTGGTCCCCCTATTTAAAAAGGGGGACCGCAGGGTATGTTCCAACTACAGGGGGATCACACTCCTGAGCCTCCCTGGTAAGGTCTATTCAGGGGTTCTGGAGAGGAGGGTTCGTCGGATAGTCGAACCTCGGATTCAGGAGGAGCAATGTGGTTTTCGTCCTGGCCGTGGAACACTGGACCAGCTCTATACCCTTGGGGGGGGTCCTAGAGGGTGCGTGGGAGTTCGCCCAACCAATCTACATGTGTTTTGTGGATTTGGAGAAGCCGTTCGACCGCGTCTCTCGGGGGGCCCTGTGGGGGGTACTCTGGGAGTATGGGGTACCAGGCCCCGTGATACGGGCTGTTAGGTCCCTGTACGACCAGTGTCAGAGCTTGGTCCGCATTGCCGGCAGTAAGTCGGGCTCATTTCCGGTGAGAGTTGGACTCTGCCAAGGCTGCCCTTTGTCACCGATTCTGTTCATAACTTTTATGGACAGAATTTCTAGGTGCAGCCAAGGTGGTGAGGGGATCCGTTTTGGTGGCCTAAGGATCAGGTCTCTGCTTTTTGCAGATGATGTGGTCCTGTTGGCTTCGTCAGAACGTGATCTCCGGCTTTCGCTGGAGCAGTTCGCAGCCAGGTGTGAAGCAGCTGGGATGAGAATCAGCTCCTCTAAATCCGAGACCATGGTCTTGAGTCGGAAAAGGGTAGAATGCCTTCTCCAGGTCAGGGACGAGGTCCTGCCCCAAGTGGAGGAGTTTAAGTATCTCGGGGTCTTGTTCACGAGTGAGGGAAGGGTGGAGCGTGAGATCGACAGGCGGATTGGTGCTGCATCTGCAGTGATGGGGGCGTTGTACCGGTCTATCGTGGTGAAGAGAGAGCTGAGTCAAAAGGCGAAGCTCTCAATTTACCGGTCGATCTACGTTCCTACCCTCACCTATGGTCACGAGCTTTGGGTAGTGACCGAAAGAACGAGATCGCGGATACAAGCGGCTGAAATGAGTTTTCTTCGCAGGGTGGCTGGGCTCTCCCTTAGAGATAGGGTGAGGAGCTCGGCCATCCGGGAGGGGCTCGGAGTAGACCCGCTGCTCCTCCACATCGAGAGGAGCCAGTTGAGGTGGCTCGGGCATCTGATTAGGATGCCTCCTGGACGCCTCCCTGGTGAGGTTTTCCGGGCACGTCCAACCGGGAGGAGACCCAAAGGAAGACCCAGGACACGCTGGAGAGATTATGTCTCTCGGCTGGCCTGGGAACGCCTTGGGATTCCCCCGGAGGAGCTGGCCCAAGTGGCTGGGGAGAGGGAGGTCTGGGCTTCCCTCCTTAAGCTGCTGCCCCCGCGACCCAACTCTGGATAAGCGGGAGAAAATGGATGGATGGACTCCAACATCTCAACAGAGAACACAAATACACCACAGGCAACATTGCAGTTTAACAAGGCTAATCAAAAGGTATTGGCTGAAGCACATGCTTATTATGCCAACCCTTTTTACAAAGAAGAATCATTTAATATTCAGTTCACGTACATAAGACTCAAAACAAATAAAAACAAAAATAAAAAAGTAAACCTTATACCATAGACAAGTAAATACAGTAAATCAAATTAAATTCAATACTATGACAGCAAAACAACCAACGGTTTCAATATTATTATTATTATTTTCAATTTGTTTTATTACTTTTTCATCCCTGTTTTATACGTTTTTCTAATATTCTAGTTTTAAACACGTTTTTAAACACAGAGTGAACTACATCTTTTTAAATCACTTTCATAACTATTCCACAAGTTGACTCCTCTAACAGAAACACACCTCTGTTCTATGTTTGTCCTTATCTTGTTTTTTGTTTTTTTTTAATCTGTTCCCCTTAAGTCATATTGACTGTCTTTCACTTCAAACAGCTTTTAAGTACTGCGGCATAGCAAATTATTTTGTGCTTTATACATTATCTGTGCTATTTTATATTCAACTAAATCATAGAATTTCAGGATATTTGAATTTATAAATAAGATATTAGTTGGTTCTGTATAGTTTGATTTATAATTCTTATGGCTTTTTTGTACCTTAAAAATAGGAAGGGTGTTGGTTTTATATGCATTGCACCATATCTCTATACAATAAGTCATGTATGGAAGCAACAATGAACAATAAAGTGTGTATAATGATTTCTTGTTCAGGACATACTTTGTTTTATACAGAATAGCAATGATTTTTGACATTTTTGTTTTCACGATTTTATATGAGACTTCCAGTTAAGTTTATCATCAATTATCATTCCAAGAAATTTATTTTCGTATACTCTTTCAGTTAGCCTTTCGCCGGCCCCGCCCCCAGAACGGCTATTGTCCAATCACGCATCATAGCAACCGTTACTATCCGACAACTCCAAACAAAATGATGAAGCTAAGCCTAATTTATACTACTAAGCATTAGCCTCGATAGTAGTCGTGTCCCCTTCGTTTCCCTTCAGAACCTCCTCATCGAGCTCAACCAGCAACAGCCAAGCATGAGTGTTCCCCCCGCCCACGGCTGGGTGGAGGTCCGCCTCCCAGTCTATCCAAGACCCTTTATAAGACACACCGTGCCGACAAATTAGCGTAATATTACCTCAACCGTGTGTCTTATAAACGCACATTAAGCCTATTGGCGCAACAGCGGGTGGTGTCATGATCACGTGATGAATTATTGCCGAGCTCCGGCCGGCAACTATTGAAAATTAAAGTTTCTTTTTGTTAACAGAACCAGCTGAGATGATAAACTGGAGCGATGCAGAGCACCGGGAGCTTTTAGAGCTGCCTGCAAATCAGATCATCTGACAGGTGACATCTGACAGACATCTGACAGCTCACAGGGACGCCGCCACCGCTCACCGATCCACGTGATCCCGGATGCCGCCTTCTCCCGAAACTCCCAACTCCTTGTTCCCTGCTACGCTTCTCTCAGCGGAGCCGACACTAATATATCCCTCCACTCGATCTGGATGATATTGAGGAGAAACTGCTCCAAAAAATGTCGCTGACACGCATCTGTCTACTTCTTTCCATCGCGGAAATCTGCGGAGCTGCAGTATTTGATCCACTTATTGTCGGATTTGGCAACAGTAACTAAGGGGGGTGGGGCTTGGCGAAAGGTCAATTTCAGTTCCATTTACTCTAATTTTAGAGACATTTTTCATTTTTCTAGTTCCAAAAATAATAAATTTAGTTTTATTTATATTTAGCGATTACTTATTTACATCAAACCAGTTTTTTAATATATTTAATTCTCCTTCCACTATAGTCAGAAGTTGTTTCTAGATTTTTACCTGAGCAGTACAGTGTGGTATCATCAGCAAAAAACACACTTTTGAACAATTTGGAAACATTGCATATATCATTTATATATAATATAAATAATTTAGGGCCCAGCACAGAGCCCTGAGGAACACCACAAGTTGTCTTCAACTGATTAGATTTTACATTATTGATTTCCACATATTGATATCTATCATCCAGGTAACTTTTCATCCACTTATATGCTATCCCTCTTATACCATATCTCTCCAATTTCTTCATTAATATTGTATGATCAATCGTATCAAATGCCTTTTTTAAGTCTATAAAAACACCAACAGTATATTCCTTATTATCAATTGCAGTAGATATCCCTTCTACAAGTTCCATGACTGCCATTGAAGTGGACCTATTCCCCCTAAAGCCATATTGATTTTCACTTTAAATATCATGCTTTTCAATATATTTATCAAGTCTATTAACAAATATTTTTTGTAAAATTTTTGATAACTGCAGAAGTAGTGATATTGGTCTGTAATTTGTAAATTGACACCTCGCTCCACTTTTATGAATGGGAATAACTTTTGCTATTTTCATCTTTGAGGGAAACACACCAGTTCGAAATGACAGATTACAAATGAATGTAAAAGGATTCACTATATATTCAATTATTTTTTTAACTAATATCATGTCAATACCGAAACAATCTTTGGATTTTTTATTTTTTAATGTTTTCACAATATCCAGTATTTCTTTCTGCGTTACAGCACCAATAAACATGGAAGACAAATTCCGAATCATGCGCATCAAGGACCTGGGTTTATACGGGTCCTCGGTACTACCGGTACCTACGAAATCTTGGTACCGTGACGTTTACATTTTTGTAGTACCGGGTTGGTACCGAAATACCGGTTCTTTTGACAACACTAGTTCCATCGCTGTTCTGTTTCATTACGTATACCCATTTACCCCCCCACTGCATTCTTATCCTAGGGTGGTCAAGGTGAACGTAGCATTGTCATTCAATGACTGCATCTCCTCCTTCATAGCATTAATTCACTCATTAGCATTTACAGAGGTTACTGCGTCCTTGCATGTTTGAGGCACATTACACATTATTCTGTAGCAGTAGTCAATATTGGTGTCATCCTCATCAAGACTACAAACACGGTCACCATAATAATCTGGCTTCTATCTGGATAGTGTCTTCCAAAAGGGGGTTCTCCTTGTGCTCTCACTCCATTTCCTTCGTTCACTCTGTCAGAATCACACTTGGTAGTGGTTTTATCTGTTACAGCTTCTTGCTTTATAGATTTTTGTGCACTAGAAAGTGATGTGTCTACTAGTTGTTTTTCTCTGCGGATCACTAGATCATCATCTTCAGCATTAAGCATTTCTTTGTTCTGTTCAGAAACAAACTCTAGTTTAGTCTAGTTAGTCTGTGTTTTTGTACTTTCCTAGCATGGGGATAAAAAGTCATGTAGGCTGGGCAGTTCTCGTCATGTCCAACAAACACAGCTTTCTCACCTCTAGAGTCTCATTTCCCTTTTTCCCTTTTTGACTTGTCCAAACTTTCTCACCCTTGTCATATCAGGTCTCTTTCACGTGATCATAAAGCAAGGAGTTTGTTTATTAAAACATCTATTTCTTACCACCACAGCGGTTTGGATGGCATGGATCCACAGCCCACTCTCAATGAGCATACATCTAGCCATGTCAAAGTTCTTCACCCACGTTCAGCTGTCCCGTTCTGACATGGTGGATCAGGAGAGGAGGTCTCATGTCTAATACCATCATCAGTGACCTGTACTCCTCTCCTGTAAACTCTGCTCCATTACTTATGCTCTTCCAGGGACACTGGACTTCTAGCACCTGCTAGGTCTGTGTGCACTAAGTCAAATGATGCTTTGGTCCTTATATCAGGCTTTCTGTTCCTAGTTTGAATGAATTTGCCTTGGGTACATGTCTCACAAGTAACACATCATTTGTCCCCATCTCTAATATTCATACCAACAACCACATTTCTCAGTTTCTTTATATCTGCATAATTGCAATGTCCTAGGATTTCATGCCAGCTTTGTAAGTCAAGATTTTTCTTACATTCATCATCACTGTCTTTCTGTGATGGGTGCAAATAAAACAACTTATTGCGTACCTGTATGGAACAGAACATTCTCCCTTTCCTTGAAGATCACTGCTCCGCTGGAGGTAGCAGCTTTCACAGAGAAGATGTCCTGAGGATATGAGGGGATACATAGAGCATTCCTCAGCACCCTCTACCCTCTGCACTTGGCCACTCCAGTGTTCCTCGATCCATCTGCCAGCTCCACACAATGTGTCTCAGCTCTGAAGTTGTTCTCAAAACTTTTAAATTTGGAGACGTCTGTGATTATGTGTGACGTAGCGCCTGCATCGACCATTAGGTCCGTCCTTCTGACATCTGGTACCCTCGTCTCTGCTTCGTTTATCTGGAATGTGTACTCTGCATTCCCCACCTCCTCGGATGCTCTCTTATGTTTCATAGTTTTTCTCATCTCCATCAAACACGAGCCTCGCCCAACGGCTGCTTGGCGCAACTTCTCCTTCCTTCCTGTTCGGGCTGTCAGGCTCTCAGGTGTCGTCAAAACATTGCGTTCATCACCTGGTATTCCCTTTTTACCTGTGCTTCCAATCCTGGGCCCATAACCTGTTGGCAGGGGATGTATGCGCAGCCTAACATAAAGGAAAACACAAGCTCATTGCTTCCATGTGTGTGAGCGCGCTCTTGTGGCGTCTCTGCTCCTTTATTGATACACCTGTGTCACGTCACACAATCAGCAGGTCACATGGTCACATTACACAGCATAACATATAAAATCAGAATCATAGTGGTAAAACAGAAATCAATAAGAACATATAATCCACTATAAACTTCCAGTATAACAAAATATCTAAATATCTAACATGAATGTCCCACAGCACTCCTCACATCTGGATCTCCATCAGAAGTTGAAGCAGCATGAGGTGGTTTATGACAGCTGGCCTCTACACTCCCTCTCCTTTGAAGCAGCATCCACAGCTTTCCCAAGGCCTGTTTCAAAACAGAAACACAAAATGTTAAACAATAAATGTGATTATAGAAAACCCACACAAAAGAATCATCATCAGGATACAAACTTTTGCCAATATGCCAGATGTCAAAGAAATGACGTGTTGTTCTTGGACGCAATTCCACCCGCATCCACTTGGCAACCCCCCCCCCCCCCCAATTCCCACTCCGCACACACACACACATGCACTCATCATTTAGGGCGTTTCGACATGTTGAGCTATCTGACTCATCAAAAATGACCGTTCTCCCCAAGTAGTAGAGGGGGGGGGGCGCCGTGGGCACCAGGTTGTCCTCATAGGAAAGTTGTGTATTGTTTATCACCATTATTATTATTGATAATTTTGTGCTACTTTGCTAAGAAGGTACATTGGTGTGGGCTTTAATCTTTAATATTTAGATTTAAAAGCATCAACCTGGTCAACTTTAAGGAAGAAAGAGTTACACGCTGGTATGAATGTATAATAAAATAACTAAACATGCTCACATTAAGCACTAGAAGAAATAAGACCAACCTCTATACTTTAATAGGGGGATCAGACCTGGTGCTTGAAGGCCACAATGGCTGCATGTTTTCTACGTGTCCCTGCTCAGACACACCTGACTCTATATCAAGTTGGGGTTCTATTTTAACACAGAGTAGCAGAGCCTTTGTTGACTTTCCGCTAACAAGTTTCTGCTCCTCCTGAGAAGAGGACAAGCCTGAGACGTGTTTAACCACATGTCCCAGCTTTGTCCTCAGCTCTGAGGACGGAGACAGACAGAGAGGATCTGGGGTGATGGGGGGTTGGTCTGGGGACACCACAGAAACATTTTAGTGAAGTAGATGTCATTTCCTGCATTCTAGTGCTTTTTAACAGGTTGTTTTGTTAGATTTAAATGATTGTTTATAAATTAACTTAAACAAGTGAAGCTTTAAAAACTAAACCAGTTATCAATGAAATCAGATCAACATGTTTGGTCTGGTTTGTTATTTTGTTTGAACCCAATGGTCTCGTTTCAGAAATGTGATGATGGAGAATGAACCAAGCTCTGCTGCTGCTGAAGATACTAAAACTAGAAACAATACTAAACTTCCAATAAAAATGTTGGTTGTATGTTTGTTTTGTATTTCAGATTCAGAAAACTTTATTGGTCCCAAACGGCAATTAATTTGTAGCATACCACAAAAACATTATACAAACAATCAATCAATGTGTGTCACTACCAACATTACATTAGATGTAGAGGCTCTAGTGATGAATAGCCATCACAATGGGCTAATGCCCAGGGTCCGAGTTACAAAAGCTTGGTTTATGCTTGACGCATGTACATCCCGCGCGGAAATTAGACGCGTGGATGGAACGCGCGTCGGACTTTGCAGCGTTTATAGTTCCTTCTTTTTTATCTGGTTTATTGTAGTAGTTATTGTTCTTGTTTTATTCTCAACTGTTTTTTTATTGTTTACTCCTGTACTTTTGCTTGTGGTTTTATAATATACTTTGTTTTTAATGCCATCATTTTTTAATATGTTTTATTTGAGCATGTTTTATTTCATGGCATTGTTCTGTTCAGCACTTTGGGTTGCGTGAGCAACAGTAAAGGTGCTATACAAATAAAGTTGACCTTGACCTTCCTACCTTCTGCGGCTTGTCTCCGCTGTGAGCCAATATTCTCCCAGAATGCGGGGTGGCATATAGGCTCTACGGCATGCATTAAAACAGTACACCATAATAGAAGTAGAAATCACTGATGTCTTACACTTTTTTTACTGCTTCCTCATCTTTTCCGAGTGTGACAGCCATTTTACTCCACCAATTATTAACAATATTTTGATTACCAGCTCCGGTGGCCTAGTGGTAGAGTGTCCGCCCTGGGACTGGGAGATCAGGGTTCGATTCCCGGTCGGGTCATACCAAAGACCTTGAAAAAATGGGACCCAATGCCTCCTCGCTTGACACTCAGCACTAAGGGGTTGGATTGGGGGTTAAACCACCAAATAGTTCCCGAGCGCGGCCACCGCTCACCGCTCCCCGCTCCCCACCATGGGGATGGGTCAAATGCGGAGATGTAATTTCACCATTGTGTGATGAATACTTGGGACTTTAACTTTATCTTTATCACGGTGATCTATATGGGCTGAATCATAGAGATGTTTGTATTTACGAACCTCTGCCACTACGAGCTCTTGCAGTCCACCATGTTTTTCCGCGAGCACGCGCGGAGGGGCGTGGTTGCTAAAATGATGTTATTTTGCCGCGCGGAGCCTTGCGAACCTCGCGGACGCGTCAAGCATAAACCAAGCTTTAGTCACACCTCCTTCAGCGTTTAACAGGTCAATAACAGAAGGTATAAAAGAGTTGGAGAAACGATTTGTTTTCCGAGAGGGTACATAAAAACAACGCCCTGAGGGCATGAGCAAGAACTCAGAGTGTAGAGCTTGGAGAGGCTGACCCAAAATACATTTAGCCTTCTTTAGCGCCTGCTCCTCCCATAGAGATTGAAGGTCTCATTGTTTAACTCCAATGATTTTAGAGCAGATTTTGACAATGTTTTGCAGTTTGTTCTTGTTTTTCACCGACAAACCCTTGTACCAGCAAATGAATAAAACGTTAAAAGGCTATCTATGAAGCAGCAGTAAAAGTTGCAGAGAATCCTTTTATTTTATTTCATTTCCTTAAAAGATAGATTCTATGCTGGCCACGTTTAAAATCAGAGTCTGTGTTTGTGTCAAACCGCAACCTGTTGTAGGTCCAAGAACTAAGATATTTATACTTATCCACCACCTCAACCACATTACCGTGGATTATGCTACTGCTGGGAAGAGATGGTGTGGAGCGTCTAAAATCTATGACCATGTCCTTGGTTTTTGAGACATTTAAGTCCAGATAGTTGCTATCACACCATTCCACAAACTCTGACAACGCAGGGCCATGGTTCATTCCAGGTCCTGAAAGTAAGGACAGCAAAACTGTGTCATCCAAAAACTTAACCAAGAACCTGTTTTCCTGGGTGACCCGGAAACTATCTGTGTACAATATGAACAACAGGGGGGACAGAACACACCCCTGAGGAGATCCTGTATTAGAGATAGATGCTAAGGACATCTGACGATTCACAAACACTCGCTGGATCCTCTCTGAGAGAAAACTCAAAATCAATAAAAGAAGCTGATCAGACAAGTTAAAAACAGTGGCAAGCCTTTCAATCAGGAGGTGGGGCTGCATCTGCAAAAAGTCTGCAAACACAAGTCCCCATTTTATCCAGGTGCTTGTACACCGTGTTCAATAAGAAAAGCACTGCATCCTCCACACCCTTATTTTGCTGATAAGCAAATTGAAGTGGATCGAGTTTGCCCTCCGTCAGAAATAAAATCACAGATTTTAAAATTTTCTCAAAAGTTTTCATCAGAAGTGATGTGAGTGCTACCGGTCTAAAATCAGACAATTCTCTCAAAGTACTTGATTTTGGAATCGGCATTATAATAGGTTTTCCACAAAGTAGGGATCTGACCATGATCTACACACGTTTGAAACAGTCTTCTAAAAACACCACTCAGCTGGGTGGCACTGTGGTGTAGAGTACGCCCACAGATGGCATCAGGTCCCTTCGCTTTCCCCACCATCACTTTTCTAAGCAAGGTGGTGACCAGGTCTTGTGAAATTTCAATTCCTTCACTAGGTTTGGGTGACTCTCTACAGGCCCAAACCCTTCTAGAAGGGTCCCCCTTCTCAAACCGACTAAAAAAGGAATTAAAAACATTTGGCAGATCAGAATCAGACACTCCTTTTACTCTGATTGGTGTCCTATCCCCTTTTTGGTGATTAAATGAAGCCATGCATTTGACACCCTGCCAGGCTGCTCTGAGGTCATCACCACTACTATACTTTCCTTCAATTTTGTCCCTATATTTCAGTTTAGCCATCCTGATCTCGTCCCGTACCTCCCTAGAAACTGCTTTTTTTCCCCGGGAATTTCCAACTGAGGCATAAACCACTTTCTTTTTGTTAATGATTGACTTCAGCTCTTTGTTTTCCCATGGTCTGTTGTTAGGGTAAATAACAACTTTAAGGATCGCAATCGTCTCAATGTAAACAAACGTGGACAGGAAGCTCGGAACTCAGTGGCCTGGGACCTAAGGGCGCCCAACGCCGGCAGGGACCCAACAGAGCCCAGGGGCCCGGACCTCACCAGGCAGCCACCTAGGAGCGAGCCGGCAGATGCCAAAATACTTCCAGTCCCAGACAGGAGAGCTGCAAATACGCAGGCAGACCGATGTACCACCTGCCAGCAGGAAAAGTGCCAGGGGGAGGGTAGGTCAAGATGTTATCGCACCACAAGATGTCCCAGTAGAGGGGAGAAGTCCAGGGCTCTACCAGACAGTCACACACTCCCACCTTCTTGCTCAAACATAAACACATTCAACTTAAAGACACACAAGAATGCACGAAATACACCCACTCAAACTCCCAATACACGCCCTACACACGCTGGTCAGAGGGCACAACCATTACTGGACTCAGAGATGGATGGGGATGGGTTTAGGGGATGGGGTAGCACAGACATCGTCCGGCCTAAACTAGCTGGTGTCAGCACACAACCCCAATCTCCCCCCCAGAACCCTAATTGTCTAGGTGCAGCTTAAAATTGTAAGTGGGTACCGGCACCTGAGGCGAGGCTGAGTGAACAGAGCCCCGCCTCCATGTGCTGTCGAGTGTGCTCACCCCCAAGGCCCTAAGTATGCATTTGCGTGGAATGTCTTTGGTGGAAGTGCATTAAAATTGAGGCGTAGGCCCACCATGGGACTGCAGAGATGGGAACCATAATGAAACCCCTGAACTTACCCACACCCCAAGGCCCTATGTGTATGTGTGTGTGGTGATGTGATGGAGCAGGAGGAGGGAAATGTCTGAGAATGGGGAGGAAAGACTGGGGAGCCTAAGCCCTTCCAGGGCTCCCCCGCTGGCCCCAGTAGGCACCCCCGTTCCCAAAACCCACCCAGGGCAGGGAGACCCCAGCCCATCTAGCCAGGGCCCACAGCAGCAGCATTACAGAGCCTGACGGAGCTCGAGGTTGCCAACTCAGCCCCACCCCAGCAGAATATCTACTCCCACCCTCGCATTTGATCAACTTCCAGACTACATAAGACATCAAACACCCAGGCAGAGTTGGATCCTCCCCCTTCTGGAGATCCCCCTCCCTCGTGATGGAATAGAAGTGTTCCTGCCAGTTGAGGGGGTACCAAGGTCCACCTGGGGCTCCTGAGCCACCGCCGCATGCACCCGCCCATGCTACCGGATACAAGCCAGGACCCAATCCCCCCAGGCTAAGCCCAGACCCCCATCCTGGGACAATCACCCCCAGACCCCAAGCCACCAGACCCACCCAGGAGCGATTATGGCTATCAGGCAGCGACCCATGGCCACTGCCAAGACCTCCCAAGGCCCCACACATGGTTGCCAGAAGGACACCCCCCAAGGTGGCGCAAGACCCCCCAACGAACCCACCCCCTAGGGAACCTCGGGATGCTCCATACTCAGATCCTCCCCCACACAACATCCTGCAGGACAAAGTCAATGACCATCCATCATCGCTATGTGATGGAACCGATCACAGGAGCCCAGAGAGATTGATTTGATGTGGAGGAAGAGGTTGTTTCAAGGGTAATATGGTCTAACAAAAGATTTCTATATTGGTTAATGCAAAGATTATTTTTATTTTCCAGTTTATGAGGATATCTTTCTTAGCGATACATATGGCAGTCACAACCACGTGAACCGAGTTAGTTTCCATGGGGACGTCATCCAGGTTTCCCAGCAAGCAAAGTGAGGGGGATGTTGGGATATCTCATTTCAGACACTTTGACAGGTCTTCACATACTCGGCACCAGAATCCCTGAACCGGTGGACAAGTCCACAGTGCGTAGATATGAAGCCTTCCACCTGTCAGTTGGATCCAATCCCCACTGCTCTGGTTAAAGCATGCCTTCCCTCCCTGGCTCCTCTCATTGTGTCAATTCACTCTTCACTTGCCACCGGAACTGTCCATCAGTCTATGAAAACTGCAGTAAAAAATACCCTATACTGAAAAAACCTGGAGCTGACCCTAGTAACTTTAATAACTTCCAGCCAATTTCTAACCTTCCTTGCATCTCAAAAATTCTAGAAAAAACTGTAGCTTCAAAACTCCATCAGCATTTATTTGCCAATAGTTTATACAAACCATTCCAGTCAGGTTTCCGCCATCTCCACAACACTGAAACAGCGCTAAATAACATCACTAATGATCTTCTAATGGCGGCTGACTCTGGCTTAATTTCTATCCTTGTTCTACTTGACCTCATTTGACACTGGGCAGCAGTAGCTCAGGAGGTAGAGCGGGTTGTCCAGAAATCGGAAGGTTGCAGGTTCGATCCCAGCTTCGGCCAGAGAATGCTGCTGTGTGTCCTTGGGCAAGACACTTAACCCGCCTTGCCTGCTGGTGGTGGTCGGAGGGACTGGTGGCGCCAGTGCTCGGCAGCCTCGCCACTGTCAGTGCGCCCAAGGGCAGCTGTAGCTACGTTGTAGCTCATCCCCACCAGCGAGTGAATGTGTGTGTGAATGGGTGGATGACTGATTGTGTTGTGAAGCACCTTGGGGGGTTGTAGAACCCTAAGAAGGCGCTATACAAATACAGGCCAAGTACCATTTACTGTCTGTCATTCTGTCTGCCATATGTGCTCTTGGCACCAGGATACCTTAGGCCGCAGGTTATCGTTTCATCTGATCTGCGGCCGCATGTCTTGGACACTCGGGTGAAGAGAGGGGCGGAGCTGTCAACTGACCACTACCTGGTGGTGAGTTGGCTTCGATGGTGGGGGAAGATGCCGGTCAGACCTGGCAGACCCAAACGTGTTGTGAGGGTCTGCTGGGAACGTCTGGCAGAGTCTCCTGTCAGAAGGAGCTTCAATTCCCACCTCCGACAGAACTTCGAACGTGTCCCGGGGGAGTCAGGGGACATTGAGTCCGAATGGGCCATGTTCCGTGACTCCATTGTCGAGGCGGCTGACCGCAGCTGTGGCCGCAGGGTGGTCGGTGCCTATCGTGGCGGCAACCCCCGAACCCGCTGGTGGACACCAGTGGTTAGGGATGCTGTCAAGCTGAAGAAAGAGTCCTATCAGGTCTTTTTGGCCTGTGGGACTCCGAAGGCAGCTGATAGGTACCGGCAGTCCAAGCGGAATGCAGCTCGGGTGGTCGCGGAGGCAAAAACCTGGGCATGGGAGGAGTTTGGTGAGACCATGGAACAAGACTTCCGTACGGCTTCGAGGAGATTCTGGTCCACCATCCGGCGCCTCAGGAGGGGAAAGCAGTGCACTACCAACACTGTTTACAGTGGGGAGGGTGTGCTGCTGACCTCGACTCGGGACGTTGTGAATCGGTGGGCCGAGTACTTCGAAGACCTCCTCAATCCCACCGGCACGTCTTCCAGTGTGGAAGCAGAGTCTGGGGACTTTGGGTTGGGCTCTCCAATCTCTGGAGCCGAGGTCACTGAGGTGGTCAAAAAACTCCTCAGTGGAAAGGCTCCGGGGGTGGATGAGATCCGCCCGGATTTCCTTAAGGCCCTGGATGTTGTGGGGCTGTGTTGGTTGACGCGGCTCTGCAATATCGCGTGGACATCGGGGGCAGTTCCACTGGACTGGCAGACCGGGGTGGTGGTCCCCCTATTTAAAAAGGGGGACCACAGGGTGTGTTCCAACTACACCGTTTTGGTGGCCTAAGGATCAGGTCTCTGCTTTTTGCAGATGATGTGGTCCTGTTGGCTTCGTCAGAACGTGATCTCCGGCTTTCGCTGGAGCAGTTCGCAGCCGGGTGTGAAGCAGCTGGGATGAGAATCAGCTCCTCTAAATCCGAGACCATGGTCTTGAGTCGGAAAATGGTAGAATGCCTTCTCCAGGTCAGGGACGAGGTCCTGCCCCAAGTGGAGGAGTTTAAGTATCTCGGGGTCTTGTTCACGAGTGAGGGAAGGGTGGAGCGTGAGATCGATAGGCGGATTGGTGCTGCGTCTGCAGTGATGCGGGCGTTGTACCGGTCTGTCGTGGTGAAGAGAGAGCTGAGCCGAAAAGCGATGCTCTCAATTTACCGGTCGATCTACGTTCCTACCCTCACCTATGGCCACGAGCTTTGGGTAGTGACCGAAAGAACGAGATCGCAGATACAAGCGGCCGAAATGAGTTTTCTTCGCAGGGTGGCTGGACTCTCCCTTAGAGATAGGGTGAGAAGCTCGGCCATCCGGGAGGGGCTCGGAGTAGACCCGCTGCTCCTCCACATCGAGAGGAGCCAGTTGAGGTGGCTCGGGCATCTGATTAGGATGCCTCCTGGACGCCTCCCTGGTGAGGTTTTCCGGGCATGTCCAACCGGGAGGAGACCCAAAGGAAGACCCAGGACACGCTGGAGAGATTATGTCTCTCGGCTGGCCTGGGAACGCCTTGGGATTCCCCCGGAGGAGCTGGCCCAAGTGGCTGGGGAGAGGGAGGTCTGGGCTTCCTTCCTTATGCTGCTGCCCCCGCGACCCGACTCCGGATAAGCGGGAGAAAATGGATGGATGGATGGATGTCTGTCATTCCACCCTCCTGAATAGATTATCTGCAATAGGTATCTCTCACATTCCATTACACTGGTTCAAGTTATATCTTTCAAATAGAACTCAATATATACAGTTGAACACATTTACCTCCACTCCAACTCATGTAGTATCTGGGGTTCCTCAAGGATCTGTCCTCAGCCCCCTCTATTCATAATTTATCTGCTTCCTTTGGGTTAAATTTTTTGTAAATTCAGTATCAATTTTCACTGTTACACTGATGATACCCAGTTATATATTTCAGCTGCACCATCCACTGTACAATGCTTCCACCATCTTCACTCACTGAATGCCTTGCAGAGATTAGGTCCTGGTTCTCTTCCAACTTCCTGAAGCTGAACTCTGACAAAACCGAAGTGTTTTTCATGGGCACAAAATCAGCACTGGGGAAGGCCACAAAGTTCTCATTAGCAATAGAAAACACTACAGTCACATGCCTAGATCAGATTAAGAGCCTTGGTGTAATTCTGGACAGCACCCTGTCACATATCAGTTCTGTCACTCGATCTGCTTACTACCACTTGCAAAATATTAATCGCCTACGTCCATCTCTATCTAATCACTCCACCGCTATTTTAGTAAACAGTTTAGTCACTTCCCGCATAGACTATTGTAATTCACTCCTTTTTGATCTGCCATAGAAGTCTCTACATAAACTGCAACTGGTCCAAAACTCTACTGCTCGTATCATCATGAAAACACCCTCCTCTGATCACATCACCCCCGTTATTCGGCAGCTTCATTGGCTACCGATAAAATTCAGGGTCGATTACAAAATCTTACTCCTTACATATAAGGCCATTCACAACCCTGCCCCCTCATGTCTCTCGCAGCTCATACAAGTTTTTGAATTTACTAGTCATTTACTGTAATTATTTTCCTTTGTTGTGCTTGTTTTTAATGTTTTATTTCCCCATAGTGTACAGTGACCTTGAGTTTTTAGAAAAGCGCTTCAAATAAAATGTATTATTATTATTATTATTATTATTAGGGTTCCAAGCCCGAAGGGTAGGCAACCCTATTTTTTTTGTATGGATTTTTCATTATTATTATTCTCCGCTAATGTTCCGTGGGTGCAAGAGTCAGAAAATGCCAGAAAAAATCTAACATGGCAGTCTGACAGAAAATCCCTACCACTACTCAGATTCAAAAATTCATACGCAGAAACACCTAAGTGGCGCTGTTGCGAAGGTCAATGCGTTTTGGCTAATAACTCCCAAACCATAAGATGCACACTCAAAAACTTTATATGTCCTTGATCCTTGGATAATTTCGCATCTGTTTTGTATTGGCCACGCCCATTTCCACCTAACTAAATTTTTTGCTAGATCGCAAAAAATGCAAAACCTAGGTTTAATCACCAATCTATAATTTTTTGTCAAATCAACTTGAAATTTGGCACATATGATCTAAAGATCAAGGTAAGTAATTGTGATGAAGAAAATTGCAAAAATATTGAAAATTCCGCAAATAACGCAATGTCAAAATCAATGTGCTAGCTTGCACATGACCTAAGTGATATCGCTGCCATTTTTCAAGATTAAATGATGAGACTCTTGTTTCTCATGAAGTGTGAGATGTAAGACATATGGATCCAATTTTGTTCTGCTTCATCAATAGAGGGAGCTAAAGGATCAAAAAGTTTGTATAACATTCCACATGTACCAATGGTTATTTGAGAATTTTCTACAAATTTTATAATATTACATTATTTTTTTATGAATATTTTCATTTTTGGCGTGATCACTAAAATTACATTTACCAAATGTTCTTCAAAAAAGCTTTAAATCTACTGATATAAGAACAAAGGCATTTTATTCCACGTGTCAACATTGCCATGTGAGAATATTTTGAAAATTTTGTTCGTTTTTTTTTTTTTTTATCAAAGATGGATTTTATATAAATTTTATTGTTACAGTGTAATTTAAAATCTCAATATAACTTTTTTACTGAAAAAACATTTCATTAACACACAAGACATTTTGAAAATATGATTTTACACATGATGACTCAAGAATATTTTTGAAATTTGTTGATAAACAATTAAATTGAAACGAGGTACATATGATATATGGACAAAGCCAAGTAATTGTAATGAAGACAATTGCTAAAATATTGAAAACTGTGCAAATGACAATACGCCAAAATCATTATGCTAGCTAGCACAGGACGTAATCGATTAAATCTCCATTTTTCAAGATTAAATGATGAGATTCTGGATTATCATAAAGAACAAGATTTAAGGCATGTGTAATGAATTTTGTTCAGGTTCTCCTATAGTTGACGCTAAAAGGTCAAAATTTCATCGTAATGACTTGATGGATTTCCACGAAACTTAGCACAGATGTTTATAATCACACCAAGAAGTTATTGATTTTATTTGAATTTTGTAATGTGAGTAGGAATGTTAATTTTGAATGTTTACACTAAGATTGTGCAATCTATGCAACACAAAAGGTTTTATGCCCGGATCACACTGTACGATTTTCGCCCGTATAAGCCAAATCCCTCGTCTTGAGCAGAATCGTGTCAATAAACGGTGAACGTGAGGGTGATTTGCATATCTATGGACGTCCAGTGTGACCGGCTCTGCGACAGCTTTTTGAGCCGTTTCACGACCAAAGACAGCCTCCAACAGTCTTTAAGCACTGCTAGAAAACCTACGACTCCCGTTTGCAGTTGACCAATGAAAACACACCTTTGGGACGCCGCAGCAGCAAGACTCCGCCTCTCTGAGTTTTCGTTTTAAATTTTGTTTAAAATGCAAATTATAAACTACATACCCGTTTTTATTTTTTTTATTTGTTAATAGCCCAAATAAAACCGGAGTTATACAAAAATAATTAAACTAAGAATGGGTTCATTGGCGTTTTGTTGTTGAGGGAAAGGATGGCTGCGCGATCTCACAGTAGCTGTCAAAAGGTGCGCTGATGCGCTGTCACTGAGCGGAGTAAAGAGACATTGATGGCAAAACTTTAGATATTGGAGCGATCTGTGGCAGATAGATAGTTACTTCTCTGTAGTTTAGTGTTTTTATGTATAAAGGAGGATGAGAAGGATGGATGTCCAGCAGACAGATCAGCTGTTTAGCTAGACGGGAAAAGGAGACGCGCAGCTGGAGTCTGAGGCCAAAGCGGGTTTTGAAAATATGTAGCGGATTAATTCTTTCTCTTTGAGGAAGATGAGCTGGGTCATGAGCTGACACTAAAAAGAAGTGTGGCACTTTTTTTTCTCTTTTTAGCATTGTTTTAGTTATTTGTCTAGTGACGTATGCTTTTCGGGGGGTGCGCCCGGGGTGCACTCATGACGTAGCGTGTCCTCTTTGGAGTGAGACGTCGTGCAGTTCTCACCAGCCTTTTCAATCCTTCCCGCGTCCTCATCAGTGCAATAATTGTCCACACCTGGTCACCTGAGATCAACTCCGCCTCCTTCACACCACAATACTTTTAAAGCTTTCATGTCTTTTTATGTTTGAGCTGATAAATGGTAGGTCTGAAAGCTCTATATTATTACAAAGTGTCTAGTCTACATCTAACCAGGACTCGTCTAGTGGGTTTTGCTTCAACCATCTAGATATGTACTGGAGCCTGTTGGCTAAGAAATAATGAAATAACATATCATTCTTTTTATTGAAGTCTATGGGAGGGTCTGACCAGTGTAATGTTGTCACTGGTTCTGCCATTCTGGGTTTGTCTCTGTCTGTTTCTTACCCTCCTACACCCCATTGGTCCATTCTGGTTCTGCTGGAGGTTTTTTTCCTGTTCAAAAAAAGTTTGCATTTCCATTTGAGTGTTTCTTTGTTTAAATAATCTAACTTCATACCAATATAATCACTAGCCTGAATCAGAGCCCTATATGATATAGATTTTTTGTTTAGTTTAGACTTTCTAGATGAATTATGTCAGGATCTGGAGCTTTTCATGTTTTTTTTTCCTATTTTTGAAATGAGATGATTAGGAGGCATCTGTTCTGAAAGTTGGTCAGTCAAGCATAGAACTTTGGGGAAATTCAATCACACCCACTCATAACTGGAATTAACAGGTTTCTCTTCCATTTCTTTCAGAGGACACAAAGCAAGATGAGTTTGTGAAGGAGGTTCAGGCCCTGAAAAGCCTCCACCACCCTAAGCTGATCCAGCTGCTGGCCATGTGCTCCAGGGGAGAACCAGTATACATTGTGACAGAGCTAATGACCAAAGGAAGCCTCAAGTCCTATCTCAGTAGTGGGTGCTCCAACGCACATGCGCGCGCGCGCACACACACACACACACACACACACACACACACACACACAGTACGGGTGTTAACTTTTTCTCATAATTTTTTATTAGGAAGCTATTAGATTAAGAGAGCTTTTATTGTTGAATTCTTCATGTGCATTTGACATACAAAGCACTCAAAGTAACATTTCTCACTGTCCCACGTACAAGCAAGACACAAAGACATGACAGGGCAGTACATAACAACACACAAGAGTAACAATAGACAAGGTGCAATGGTATAAAAACATATACTCTGAAAATGATGATATGAATATAATGTTGAAATGTAATAAAGACAAGGCAGCTTTAATTTCGTAGCACATTTCAAAAACAGAGGCAATTCAATGTGCTTAATAAAGTGTTCTAATGTTAGGAAAGTAGACATTCACTAATAATAGAAATAATATTATTGATAATAGAGATTGTAATAATGATGATGATAATTATAGTAGTAGTAGTAATAGCAGCTGTAATAGTGGTAGCAAATATGTGCAACTTTCCCATAACACTGAGGTAGTTATTTTCAGTTGGTCAGAGTCTACAGCGTGTTTTCTTTTTTTTTTTTTTTGGTGGGGTGGGGGGGCACAGATTTCTATTGTATTACAACTCATCAGACATTCAACAAACTTCCTGTTTATATCAACTCAAAATCTACGCTTTCGACCCCTTCCACATGTCCACTGGTCAGTAAATCCAACATAGATGGCAAGTAGTCTCTAAAGCAGGGTTTCTCAACCCTGGTCCTCAGCGCCCCCCTGCCCTGCATGTTTTCCATGTTGCCCTTTCAAACACCAGTTTTTTCCCTGCTGCCACACACCTGACACAAATGAGAGAGTGATTAACAGGCTTCTGCAGCCATGTGCTGAAGCAGAGACAAGGAAAACATGCAGGGTAGGGGGGCGCTGAGGACCAGGGTTGAGAAACCCTGCTCTAAAGGTTACTTATCAAGTCCATCCAAGATGGCGTGGGATCTGAAGTTGCATTATTGATCCGTACTGATGATTGTTCCATATAGGCAATGTTCATTTATAATGAAAGCCAGTGCACAAAATACTAGTTGTTAGGTGGTGTCCAACTTTGAACAATAGTGTGTGTGTGTGTGTGTGTGTGTGTGTGTGTGTGTGTGTGTGTGTGTGTGTGTGTGTGTGTGCGCCTTCTCAGCCCCTGAAGGCATGGTGCTGACATCAACTCATCTCATATACATGGGCAGTCAGATTGCAGATGGTATGGGCTACCTGGAGGACAGGAACATTGTTCACAGAGACCTTGCTGCTAGGAACATCCTGGTGGGAGACCATCTGGTCTGTAAGGTGGCTGACTTTGGACTGGCTCGAATCATAAAGGTAAAATTGTGTCTTTGGTTACACCAAATTTGAGTTTTGATTTTTCTTTTGTATTACACAGGTTTGTGTTTAATTCTTTGCAAAATACTGAAGCTTGAATCTAAAATTAGTTTGAATTACTTTCTATTAGCTCTGGTGTTCCTAAAGCCTGGTTCACTCTGTATGCTTTTCAGCCATTTGAGAAAAATGTTTTGTTGCGAGTTGTGACCAAAAATGGCAAATGTGAGGGTAATTTGCAGGCCTGTGGCCGTCCACTGTGATGTCATGACCAACAGTCTTTAATGCCTATATCAATTTATATATAAAGCACTTCAAGCAGTGTCAGAAATACTATGACTCTGGTTTGCAGTCGATCAATGAAAATACAACTAGGGAGTGATGCAAAAAACTAGTGACAAGGGTACAATGTAAGAGTAGCAGTATCAACATCAAATGTGGAGGGTACACGCAAGAACAAGTGAAGCCTCCTGTTTATAGTTTAATAAAAGAAGTGTGAACGCTAGAGCTTTTATCTCTTTCATTGTAACCATTTTGGGTTTCTGTTGGATTTTAGTGACGTATGTTTGTGACGTTGGTGTGTCCGTCTGGAGGTAAACTGTGTGGTTTGACTCACTTAAGTCTTGGGGGTGTAGAGTGCCACCACTCTAGAGTCCACACAGTATAACATGAAGCAGTCCTTTGTGATTGCAGTGTGTCTTGGGCAGGGGCGGAAATCCCATTTCATTTTGGGTGGGACAGTAAACAGGAAAATTTCAGAGAGTAATTTTTGGGGGGGACATGAAAAAAATGTCTGTCTCCTGCTGTTTTGGAACTAGCATGGTAGGCCTCAAACATGAGCAAGTTCACTGAGAAACCAGCCAATCAGAGGCGAGATCATCATCATCATCACATTTATTTATATAGCACTTTAAATGCAAACAATGTTGCCCAAAGTGCTTAACA